>PVJS01001403.1:28268-53268 GCA_004027185.1 Glis glis | reverse complement strand
ACATGCCTGTAATCCCAGTACTTGGGGGCTGAAACAGGGGATTGCAGGTTCATGGCCAGCCTCAGCTACTTAGTGAGGCCCTCCGCAACTTAGTGAGACCCTGTTTCAAAATGAATAGAAAATAGCGATGGGGCTATATAGCTCAGAGGTAGAACGCCCCTGGGTTCAATCCCCAGTACCATAAGAAGAATAAGTGGAAAGAAGCCAGGCATGGAAGCAGGCTCCCAGGGGACCCTCAGGAGGGTGGCTCAGCCCAGGGCGGACACAGCGAGTGGTGGGAGTGGGGGATTCGAGGGGCCAACGGAGCCAGCAGGGCCTCTGGCAGGCTGGGTGTAGGAGAGAAGAGAAAGACATTGCCCACTTTCAGAATGGTTCGTCCTAAGGGCTTTGGGGATTTTATCTCATTGAATTCTGAGCACAGCCCTGGGGTGGGCTCCGTCAGGGTCCCCAAGCTACAGATGAGAAAGCCGAGACACACTGTGGTTAGGTAACTAGTCTGAGGCCTAACAATGCTGTAAGTGACAGAGACAAACCCACACCTTAGTGTGGCTTTATGTCGACTCAGTTCTCTCAAATTCCGGGAGTGCTCACGCCTGGACTTGGGAGACGCGGGGAGTCCATGCGTGTTACCCACAGAAAGAGAAGAGACTGTGGTTAGAAACAGCGCAGTCAGGAAGCAGGAAATGGAAGCTTGAATCTGCCTTCTGGCTGCCCGGTCTAGGTCCTGAACACATCGAGGTTTACCTGCTTAAGAGAGCGTGTTCTCTCTCTCTCTCTCTCTCTCTCTCTCTCCCCCCCCCTTCATTCTGTTATCTGCCTGGCATGTTTCTTCAGAAAGAACTTGAGGACACCTCCTGTCTCCTTCCCACCTTCACAGTCAAGGGACCAGAGAAAACCTGAGCGAGCCGGGCACGCTGCCTGCAGGTGGGGGAGCCAGGCCCGCCATGCGCTGCCCTTCATTTCCCGAAGAGCAGGGGAGAGTGGTCCCCACACAAGTGGCGGAATCCAAGGTTTGTGTGTGTGTGTGTGTGTGTGTGTGTGTGTGTTACTATGTGTGTGTTACTGGGGATTGAACCCAGGGGCATTCTACCTCTGTGCTACATCCCTTTTTTATTTTTTGTTTTGAAACAGGGTATCGCTAGGTGGCTGAGAGTCTTGCTACATTGCTGAGGCTGTGCTCGAACTTGCGATCCTCCTGTCTCAGCCTCCCAAGTACTGGGATTACAGCCATGCACCACCACGCCCGGCCCAAGGTTTCTATTAAGTCCCCATTTGCCTCTTATGTGCTTGTGTGATAAAGGGCAAATTATTAAAATTCTGAGCTGGGGTGGTAGACAGGAGGATTGCAGGTTCGAGCCTCAGCAATGAAGTAAGACTCTCAGTAACCTAGAGAGACTCTGTTTCAAAACAAAAAATAATAATAAAAGGGGCTGTGGGTGTAGCTTGGCGATAGAATGCCCCTGAGTTCAATCCTCAATATACCCCCCCACACACGCACCAGTTTGTCTAGCAGTTCCCCATGTTGACCACAAGATGGCAGAAGAGTACATTCGTGAGGAACCGTGACAACAAAAGGCTTTTGTAAATGTCAGAAATATTAGAAAATTTTCATGCATACACATCAGAAGGCCTTGTCAGATACTGAGTATTTATATTTCTAGAAGTTTTGATCTTGGAACTGGCCATTGTGGACTTGGCTTGTCTGTCTGAACTCAGGCGGAGATTCCAGCAGGGGGCGCTGTTCCCAGGGTGGCACCACCCAGGGAGGCAGCCATAGGCCCTGCTGAGCTGGAGAAATTCAGGAAAGAGATTCACAATTACAACGCACTTCCCACCTGCTGGGATCTGCATTTATTTTACTTATATCCTCATCCGTTTATTTCTTCATTCAGCAAACATTAAGCATTACTATTTTCCAGGCACTGATGTAGGTGAAATAAACTAATAAATATAGAATTTAATGCCAGGTGTTGATACGAGTTAGGAAGCAAAAATAAACAGTAAGGGGATGGCGAATAATGAAGGCTGATATAGAATATGACAAGTGTTCTATCAATTTCAATATCTTGTTTTGTTTGTTTTGTGGTACTGAGGATTGAACCCAGGGGCATTCTACCTCTGAGCTACATTCCCAGCCCTTTTTATTTTTTATTTTGAGACAGGGTCTTGCCAGGTTGTTAAGAGTCTCACTATGTTGTTGAGGCCGTCCTTAAACCTGTGATCCTCCTGTTTCAGCCTCCCACTGGAATTAAGGCATATGCCACTATGCCCAACCAATTTCAATATCTTAAAGAGGTTTCTTCTGGAACTTTCTCAGGGATTCCAATTGGGAGGCCTGTTGTACAGCAGAATTCCAGAGAAATCCTTTTTAAACTATCTTGGGATTTCCTTTACCTCTCTACTGTGTGTGTGTGTGTGTGTGTGTGTGTGTGTGTGTGTGTGTGGTACGGGGATTGAACCCAGAAATATTCTACCTCTGAGCTATGCCCCCAGCCCTATTTTAGTGTTTATTTTGATAAAAGGTCTCCCTAAGTTGCTGAGGGCATCGCAAAGTTGCTGAGGTTGACCTCAAACCTGTTATCCTCCAGTCTCAGCCTCCCAAGTCCCGGGATTACTGGCATGGGCCATCACCTGACTCACCTCTCTAGTTTGTCACTTCCCATATCCTGTATCCCATGTTATTGATTTATTCTACCCCCACTTTTTTGGGGGTGGGGTACTTTTCTTTAGTGGTTTCCTAAGAAATGGAACATGGATGGGAGGCAATTTTTTTCTCGGGTTTCCAGGTCTGAAGATGTTTTTATTCTTCCCTCTGATTTGGTTAGCATTTGGCTGGATCTAGAATTCCAGGAGAGTCCCTTTTCCCCCAGGGAAGTTTGAAAGCATCACTCCACGGGATGCCTGCTTTCCAGGCTGCTATTGAAGAACCCAAGTGATTCCCATTATTGATCTTTCTTATGCAATGTTTTTCTCTCTAGAAGCTTGTAGGATCATCTTTGGGACTCTAGAACAAGTTGAGTATCCATTATTTGAAATGCTTGGGACTAGAAGTGGTTCAGATTTTGAAATTTTATGAGATATCTTAGGGATGGGACCCAAGTCTAAACACATAATTGATTTATGTTCCATATACAACTTATATGCATACCTTGAAGGTAAGGTAATTTTATATAGTATTTTTAGTGTACCCGTGGGGTGTTTTGTTTTGTTTTGTTTTGTGTGTGGTACTGGGGGTGGAACCCAGTGGTCTTCTGCCTCCGGGCTACACCCCCAGCCCTATTTTATTTTTTTATTTGGAAACAGGGTCTCGCTAAGTTGCTGAGAGCCTCACTAAGTTGCTGAGGCTGGCCTCGAACCTGCGATCCTCCTGTCTCAGCCTCCCAAGTACTGGGATTCCAAGCATGCACTCCAGTTCTGGTCTGGCCACATCACATCCACAAAGTTGTTTTTTCTTATTTGTTTTGTTGAAACTTTTCCCCATCTGCTCGATCATTTACAAACAGGGGAAATCCCGCTTTTGTTGGACTTTGGCTGCAACAGAAGCCCCAACCAAGTTGGCCTCGACAGCATGGACAGGTCTTGGCTCACATCACTGGAAGTCCAAAGGCGAGTCGGCCTTCAGAGCTGGTTGGTCCAGCGGTTCTGCAGGATCGCGGGACCCAGTTCTTCCCATCTCTCCTCCTCCAGTCTTTCTCCATCCGCATTATTCTTGTCTCGTTCTCAAACCAATTCCCCTTGCAGTTATGGAAAGGACATGCCCAGAGCAGTGCTGCCTTAATCAGCCCGTGTAAATGAGGACGAGAGACAGACAGACAGACACTGGGATTTCCCCCTGTTCATCGGCACGATCCCCTCCCTTCGTTTTGATTGGGTGAGCATATTAATTAAACTGCCAATTAATTAAACTGTAAACAGAGGCTGCCACACACACTGGCTCAGGTCTGAGATGTGGGCATTCAAGAGACCGAGGCACCAGCTGGGTGTACTGGTGCACACCTGTAATCCCATACCTGGGAAGCTGAGACAGGAGGATCACAGGTTCAAGGCCAACCTCAGCAGCTTAGCAAGACCCTCAGCAACTTAGCGAGACCCTGTTTCAAAATATAAAGTAAAAAGGGCTGGAGGTATAGCTCAGAGGTAGAATACCCCTGGGTTCAATCCCCACTATCAAAAAAGAAAAGAAGAAGAGGAGGAGAAGGAGGAGGAGGAAGGCAGCAAGACAGGGCAGAGAAAAAGGAAAATTTTCAACTAGAGAGGTGGCAATGGGACCAGGGCAGAAAGAAGCGTTTCCAGGGGCCACTGTGTGAGGTCGTTTTGACATGAAGCAGGGATAAGCCTGGGAGATGGGGAGGTAGGAAGAAGGACTGGTTGGGGGTAATTTGGGGGGCAAAAGGTAATTTGGTGGGGGGATGAAAGCCACTTAGGGCTGTATCAGTCAGGCCCTGTTGTAGATTGAATTGTATTGAGTTGAATTGTATCCCCCCCAAAAAAAAATTAAAGTCCTAACTCCTGGTTTCTGTGCATGTGACCTTATTTGGAAATAGTGTCTTTACAGATACAATCAAATTAAGGTGGGGTCACACGAGTTGGGAGGCCCTATTCCAGTATGAATGGTGTCCTTATAAAAAGAGAAGAGAACAAGACAGACATGCACGAGGGGGAGAGAGGGCCATGTGATGTCAAAGGCAGAAACGGGGGGGGGGCTGCATCTACAAGTCAAGAAACGGCAAGATCACCCTGGAATCTTCCAGAAAAGCCTGGAACAGTCTCCCCTGAGCCATTAGAGAGAGACAGCCATGCTGACATCTTGCTCTTCTTAGGCTCCCAGCCTCCTGAAGTGTGAGACAGTAAGTTTCCGCTGCTTCAAACCACCCAATTAGTCACACGGCAGCCCTAGACACCCAGCTCAGGCTGGTAATTAAGCACCTGGGTCTTTAATTAGGGGTGAGGGGAGGGTGGTCGCTGAGACCAGAGAGCAGCTGGGGATGGAGCTGAGGGATGGTTTTGGGGGAGGAATGCAGCAAGGCCGAGGCCGGGGAGACCCTGGAGGGAGGCCAAGAATCCGCCTTCCTCTCCTCCAGCCCCATTGGGGAACCCAACCCCAAGCCGGAAAGCAGGGGCTCGTTGATGTCGCTCAGAAAGCCCGGCTCGTGGGCGAGAGCAGGCTGGAGACGGGGAGTGCACCTGGAGAAGCCCGTGGAGGGAATCCGGTGTTGGCTGCAACCTCCTTAGACAGTTGGATGCTTCTCGAAGGTAAGGAATCCAAGAGGGAACCGAGTAACAGGAGAAAGTCTGGGCCTAGCCACATCTCCACCTGTCTTCTGAAGCCGAATTCTTCAGAACAGAGTAGTGTCTGGTATTCCAAACAGCCAGACGAGGAAGGGAATGGCATGAGCCGAAGGGGCTGGAGACCTGAGGGGGAAGCAGAGACCCCCTGATGAGGCTTTGCTGCAGTACCCGTCCCATGTTGTCCCCCCAGCTCCTCATAACAAATACTGTCTCATGACCCGTTCCTTCCAGAGAAATGTGTTCTTCAGGTTTCTTATTGTTGCTAACCAGCTGATGATAACTAGCCATTGGATTTCCCAGTTAGCACAGGTCTTAAGGAGCCATGATAAGAATTGTCTTCCTCAGCTGGGCGTGATGGTGCATACCTGTAATCCTAGTACTTGGGAGGCTGAGACAGGAGGAATGCAGGTTCGAGGACAGCCTCGGCAGTGTAATGAGACTCTCAGCAACCCAGGGAGACCCTGTTTTGAAGAACCAAAGTGAAGCCATGACAGGCTTTAGTTAAAGCTTTAAGTAGAATAGGCCTAAGTATCTGTTTTCTAGAAGTTAAGTTTCTATAGCCTGTTGCCCCATACCCTGTAGGAACCATTAAGTATGCTAATCTGATCTTGTCCCTAGCAACCCCTAGAAACAGCCAATCAGTGTCAAGCACACCTGGGTTTGGAACTCCAGATAATTTGGGCGAGGCCACTCTGACCAGAGTTAGCAGGCCCCCAACCCATCCTGGACATTCCTGGGAAAGGTAGTGTGGGCCCAACCAATCAGCTAAAAGGTCACCATAGAAGGTTAAGGCTTCCCTAAGGATGACCCCTACCTAAGGAGCAAAAATTAAACCAACCAGGGAACGCCAACAAGTTTATGTTTTAAACTAACCTATCAATGTAAAGGTGGGGTGGGCTGCCTCCTTAGGGGATAAAAGCTTTGTTCTCAGAGAGCAAGGGGCTTCTCCCTGTGACCACTGCATTGGTGCACGTTAGGAGCCCAAGCTCAAGCTTGAATAAAGGACCCTCGTGCGCTTTGCATCGGAATCGGCTCCTGGTGGTCTTTGGTGGGATCACGAACTTGGCACTTCAGTTTCAAACTAAAAAATAAAAGGGCTGGAGGTGTAGCCCGCGGGTAGAATGCCCCTGGGTACAATTCCCAGTACCCCCCCCACACACACACACAAGAATTGTTTCCTCAGCCTGTTTGACCTGGGGGAGAGGGCAGGTTTGGGGCTGGGAGACCGTGCCTCAAATCCCACCACTGCTCCGTGAGGCCTGCGCGGGCCTCGCCTGGTCTCTGCTCTGGCCTCTGAACAAGGTTACTGTGCTGAGCAACTTGCTCTTAAGAGCTCAGAACTCTGCTTGCATTTCAGATATAGGGCTTAAAAAAAAGTTAGCGTATTATCATGGAAATCATTCAGATGGTTTATTGTGACCTAAAAAGCCGAACTTGTACTACCCAAATGAAATATCGAGAATTGAAAAATAAATCTTAGAACAAAGCAAATAGCCAATTCCAGTAAAACTCCAAAGGATGCAGCGCCTTCTGTGAGTTCTCATCTGTGAACCAAACACTCCCAAGGACAGAGGACTCGGAATGATCATAATTGCTCTGGTCTAGAACAAAGCCATCGATTACAACCCATTTCTGAAGAAGCGGGCCTTTCATTCTCATTCCAGGGTAAAAATGATGAAGTGGTAGCCTCCGTGAGAGATATAAAAGGTTTTTCAATTAAAAGATAAATTTGAGGGAGAGGACTTTATTTATAGACGATAATAACCACATTAGTCAAATTAATGAATCCACGTTCAATAGGTGTCCAATAAATCATAGTTCCATATTGTAAGGATTACCCCATTTCTGCACTATACAGATGTGCACATATTCAAGTGGTGAGAACGGGGACTTTTAAGACCGAATGAGAGGAAAGATCAATTACAATGATAACAATGACTTCCGTTTATTGAGCGCCTCCCCTGCCTGACCCACATGCGTTCACTCATGACCCTTCCCAGCACCCCTATGCGATGGGCTCTGGTACCCCATTCTCTAGAGGGATCTCAGACTCAGTTAAATAACAGCCCATATTCTGGGCACAGTGATTTTCATCCTAAGGTCTCAAAGGATTCTCTCACCATTTATTTAAAACAAATTCCAAATATTGATTTGATTTTTTTAATACTTTTTTTTCCAGTACTGGGAATTGAACCCAGGACATTCTATACTCTGAGCTATACACCAACCCTTTTTATTTTGAAACATGGTCTCGCTAAGTTGTTGAGAGTCTTGCTGAGTTGCTGAGGCTGGCCTCAAACCTGCCATCTTCCTGTCTCAGCTTCCCAAGTACTGGGATTACAGCATGTGCCACCACACCTGGCCAAGATTTGATTTTAAGAAGGTCTGAAGCTGGGCGTGGTGGTGCATGTTTATAATCCCAGTACTTGGGAGGCTGAGATAGGAGGATCTCAGGTATGAGGACAGCCTCAGCAAGTAGTGGGACTCTCATCGACCTAGTGAGACCCTGTTTCAAAATTAAAATAAAATAGGGCTGGGAGTGTAGCACAGAGGTAGAATGCCCCTGGGTTCAATTCCCAGTACAAAAAAAAAAAAAAAAAAAAAGGCCTGTAACTCCAGTGTAGATTGTTATGACCCTGAAAGTGGAAAAAAGGAACATGAGACATGAAGTCATAGATTCTCCCTAAATTGATTTGTGAACTAAACATGCTGCATATGTATATACTAGAAGATTCTGTTTAATTGACTTTGTTTTGGAACTGGATCATTCTAAGTTTATGTGAACAAACAAACATGGAAGAATACCAGGAAAACTACACAAGAAGAGCACCGAGGAAGGACTACTCTATAAGATAAAGACAAGGACTGTGAGGAGCCTGAGATTTTATTTAGCCTTCTTGCAAGCTAAGTCACGCTACCGCAGTGTTGTGGTGCTGGTAGAAGATGTCTGCGTACACCACGGATTGCATTAAGGGGAAAGAACTCTGGTTTGAGAAACCCGATTCTTTCCTAATGGGCCTTTGCTGCAGGGAGACACTGTCTTGTCTTCCAAGGCTGATTGCTATACAGAAATCCTTGGACAGACAGTCCGAAACGAAGGCATCTGCAGCTCACAAGATGTGCAGAATGCGAGAGACCCAGACACTGTCTGCGAACGGATAAATATGACATGTTGTACGACCTCTGTAATTAAAACAGCAAGTATGGTACATGCAAAGACAAACGAATGGAATGGAATAGAATATAAAGATCAAAGTAGACCCAAATAGACTGGGCATGGTAGCACACACCTGTAATCCCAGAATTTGGGAGGCTGAGACAGGAAGATCACAGGTTCGAGGCCAGCCTCAGCAATTTAGTGAGGCCATCCACAATTTAGCAAGACCCTGTTTCAAAATAAAAAGTAAACTAGTGCTGGGGGTGTAGCTCAGAGGTAGAACGCCCCTAGGTTCAATCCCCAGTACGACACACACACACACACACACACACACACACACACGCCCAAATAGGGGTCTATTACAGGCATGGTGGCACACGCCTGTAGTCCCAGCACTTGAGAGGCTGACACAGGAGGATCTAAGGTTTGAGACCAGCCTCAGCAGCTTAGACTCTTAGCTACCTAGTGATATCCTGTTTCAAAAAATAAAAAATAGCCGGGTGTGGTGGCGCACGCTTGTAATCCCAGTACTTTGGGAGGCAGAGACTGGAGGATCCGGGTTCGCGGCCAGCCTCAGCTCTCTCCCCCCCCTCCCTGTCTCTCACTCTCTCTCTCTCTACCTAGTGAGGCCCTCCGCAACTTCGTGAGACCCGATTTCAAAATGAAGTATTAAAAAAAAAAACAGGGCTGGGGGTGTAGCGCAGAGGTAGAATGCCCCTGGGTTCAATCCCCGGTACCGCAAAAAATAAATAAATAAATAAATAAATAAAAATAAAATAAAATAAAAAGGGCTGTGGGGGTACATCTCAGAGGTAGAGTGGCCTTGAGTTCAATCTCCAGTACCAAAAAAAAGAGACCCAGATGATATGGGCAGATAGTATTTGATAAAGCTGTCATATCAAATTAGTGGGAGAAAACTTTTCAACACATGGTGATAGGAAAATAGGGTAGTTATATGGAGGAAACTGAAGTTGGATCCATATGTGATACTATACTCAGACTAAGTTCCAAATGAAGCAAAGGTATTTTTTAGATGAAGCAATATGGAATTATACACATGAAAAGTGCTAATTATATAAACAGCCCTGGGAAAGAGTGGAGGAGACTTTGGCTTTGTCTGAAACGTCCTAAGTTTTGAAAGAACTAACCGATGTGGAAGGCATTCTAGTTATAAACTTGCCCATTGAGGGCCATCATAGGAGTGATCGACTAAGCTTAGAATTATCAACAGGCGCTCAGACCTAGGGTGAAAGTTTGACGAGTGTGACTGCTAATTCCCCTTGGCGAGGCGTCTATGTATGTGACTAAACACCAGAATGTCACTGAGAAGGTATTTTTCACATGAGATTGAGATTAAAATTAAAATCAGTACATTTTTATTTTTTAATCTTTGCTACTAGGGATCGAGCTCTGAGCTACACCCTCAGCCCTTTTCATTTTTTATTTTGAAACAGGGTCTCACTAAGTTGCTCAGGGTCTCATCAAGTTGTCAAGTCTGGCCTGGAACCTGCTATCTTCCTGTCTCAGCCTCCCAAGTACAGGGATTACAGGCACGCACTTCCATACCTGGCATGAGCTGATTTTAAGAAATCCTCTCTCTCTCTCTCTCTCTCTCTCTCTCTCTCCCCCCTTCTCTTTCTTCCTCTCTTTCATTTCCCTCCTTTCTTTCTCCCTGACTAACACAACAGGGTATGAACTATATTTCAAAGTCTATCCCACAATTAATTAGTTGCAAAGGGAAAAAGGGGGACTTTACATGGAGAGACTGCAGGGCATGACTTTAACCGAGCAATCAGTAATAATGGGACACGCCGATGTCACATGCCTCCTGATGTGACAGGCTGAGGCAGCAGCATCATTTAGGCAGAAATCCTGCCCGAAGTGAGCAGCCCAATTCTAATGGAGAGAAAGCTGATTGTAATCACGAGGAAACAATCAAGGCTAAGATGGGAGAAGGTTCTACGAAGAAATGGCCTGTGCTCTTCAAAAATGCCAATATCGTTAAAGACAATTAAAAAAGCCAAAGAACTGGTCCTGATTAAAGGAAAATAAAGAGACATGGCAACCAAATACAAGCACAGTCCTGGACCAGATGCTGGATCAGAAAACATATATAGAGAGCTGGGCGTGGTGGCGTACGCCTGTAATTCCAGGACTTGGGAGGCTGAGACCGGAGGATCCGGGTTCGTGGCCAGCCTCAGCTACTTAGTGAGGCCTCCGCAACTTAGTGAGACCCAGTTTCAAAATAAATAATAAAAAAATCGGGCTGGGGGTATAGCTCGGAGGTAGAATACCCCTAGGTTCAATCCCCAGTAACACAAAAAAAGAAAAAAGAAAAAAGAAAAAAATATATATATATTTGCTATAAAGGTTTTTAGGGTTTGATGCTGGAATGTCTCCCCCAAAACTCTTATGTTGAAAGCACGGTCACCGATACAGCAAGGTGCAAAGGGGATCTTTTAGGCAATGATTGGATCACGAGGACTCTGACCTCATCAATAGATTAATCCATTTGATCAGTTGATTAATCCATTGATAGATGAATGGGCTACTGGGAGGTGGGACCTCATTGGAGGAAGTAGGTTACAGGGGGAGTGGCCTGGAAGGGTTTGTTCATATTCTCTCTCTCTCTCTCTCTGCTTCCTGACTACCGTGAGTTGAGCCACTTTTCTTCACCACACCCTTCCACCATGATGTCCTGAGTCATCTCAGGCCCCAGCAGTGCAGCCGGCCAGCCATGAGCTGAGGCCTCTGAAGCCGAGATGCGTCTTTTCCCCCGAAGTTGTTCTTCTCAGGCTTTGTGGTCACAGCCACAAAAAGCCGACAAACACAAGGTCACTACTGGACAACTGATTAGACAACAGAATGACATGATTATTATTCAACTCCTGACTTTGATGACTTCTGCTGTAGTTAGGTAAGAAAATGTCTTCAATAGCCAGGTGTGGTGGTACACACTTGTAATCCTAGTACTTAGGAGGTTGAAACAGGAGGATACCAGGTTTGAGGCCAGCCTCAGCAACTTAGTGAGGCCCTCTGCAATTTAGTGAGACACTGTTTCAAAATAGAAAATAAAATAGGGCTGGGGGTTTAGCTCAGAGGTAGAACACCCCTGGGTTCTATCCCCAGTACCAAAAGAAAAGAAAAGAAAAGAAAATGTCTTCATTCATAAATATATATATCATGTGTACGCAGAGAGAGAGAATTAAAGAAGAGGGATTCCCTACCTCTCCAGTGGCAAGTGACAGAAGTAAAGAAACGTCTTCTTTAACTCTGAATTTAAGCTTAGATTGGTGGTAATGATGAGAGGTCACTGAAGCAATCCCACAGACTAAGACCTGTGCTAAAGATCATGTTCTCAGCCAGGCACCGTGGCACACACCTATAATCCCAGTACGTGGGAGGCTGAGACAGGAGGATCATGGGTTCAAGGCCAATGCACAGTAACTTAGCCAGACCCTGTTTCAGAATGAAAAATACAAAGGGCTGGAGGTGTAGCTTAGCAGTAGAATGCCTCTGGGTTCAATCCCCAGTACCCAAAAAAACAAAGAACACATTCTCTGAGTGTTTTCATTACACATGGATCTAGAATATGTGCTCATATTTGAACATAAGGATTCAGGCCTAACAATAAATCTGTTTATGTAACTGTTGTCACTACACTGATTGGGGTTAGTGGTAACCTAGGTGCATGAGGTCATCATGTCCCCAAAGACAAGGAACTGGACTACTTGGGTGTCCAAAGGCGAGCCCAACGGCACAGCTGACTCACGGGCTCTGGCCAAATGCCAGGGTCAAGCGAACTTCCGGGTAGGTGTAGCTGCTACCAGATGTTTTTCAAGAACGGTTTCCTGGTCTCTCCACTGAGTTGTTTTCAGGAATATGAGGCACAGCAGGATTCAGACCACGTGCCAGGGGACTCCTGGGTCCCCAGACCCTGCCCGGCTCACTGGAGCACCTTGGGAGCTGAATGGCTCAAACTCACTTGACATTTGTCCTTCTCTCTGGAGGGATGCAGAGGCAGTCTGTCCTGTGTCCACACATCTGGAGAGTTGGCTATCAGTACGCTTGTTAAAGGAATGAAAATGTGATTGAGTGAGTGAGTGAGTGAGTGAGTGTTCAGTAGACTGGCGAGGCCGGTAGTTCAGGTGAGACCAGCAGCGCTCTGCCTTGAAGACATCGGGGGAGCAGGGGGCTTGAATGCATGATGGATTTGAGATCCTTTTCAACATCTGACAGTGGTGCTAGAAACCCACCATATAAGGGCCTGATGCATCTAGAGAATTATGTATGTATATATGTATGCATGTATGTATGTATTGTGGTAGTGGGGATTGAGCCCAGGGGCATTCTGCCTCTGAGCTACACCCCCAGCCCTATTTTTTTTATTTTGAAACAGGGTCTCACTAAGTTGCTGAAGGGCCTCACTAAGTTGCTGAAGCTGGCCTTGAGCCTGGGATCCTCCTGTCTCAGCCTCCCAAGTACAGGGATTACAGATGTACGCCACCACACCCAGCTTTAGAGAATGATTTAAAAACAGCAGGCCTTCCTCTCCACACAGAACCCTAGAAGCAGCAGAGGGATAGGGGCTGGTGTTCCAGAAAGGACTAGGTTGGGAAAGGCTACATGGAGTGGGGAGGGGAGAGAGTCTGTGCCCACGCCGTGATCCTCCAGCGCGTCCCTCTTCTCTTCTGCGTGACTCGAGGGCTCCCTGGGCCCTGGGTGCCAGCTTCCTCGGCTGTTGCTCTGCTCTGACTCACACCTGACATTTGGTTTTGCTCTTGTTTTCCATTATAGCATCCTGGTCTGGTGAGTCAGGATCCCAGATAAACAGTGACTGTGACCACCTTGGAGGGAGATTAAGGCTCTGTGGGGAGAAGAGGGAAAGGGTGACCGAAGCCCTCAGGCCTCCCCAGCTGGAGAGGGCTCCCGCAGTGTGGACGAGGACACCGGGCTGCAGGGAGCAGAGGAGATGACACAAATCACTTGGAAGGGGAAACTGTCCCGTGTGACCTCCACACCAGGCTGGATCTCTGACAGGTTCCCGAGGGTGGGCGGGTCCCTCTGTACCAGCCTGACTCCTGACACCAGGCAAGACTTTTGTCAGAGAAAATAAAAATTAAAAACAAGAGGTCTAATTCTCCCATTTGGAAAGTAGGGAAGAACCGGGCGTTGTGGTGCAGGCTTGTAGTTCCAGGTACCTTGGGAGGCTGAGACAGGAGGACTGCAGGTTCGAGGACAGCCTCAGGAAGTAGCGAGACTTCCATCAACCTAGTGAGATCCTGTTTCAAAGTAAAAATAAAATAGGGCTGGGGGTGAATGCCCCTGAGTTCAATCCCTAGTACCACCAAAAAAAAAAAAAAAAGAAAGGAAGGAAGGAAGGGAAATCCTTTTCTTTTAGAATTGCTTCTCTGTCCTTTTCAAATACATGTGACTTTTTTTAGTGGCTAAATAAGCCACATGCCAGTCTTATAATTCAAGAGTGTTTCCTCAAGGATCTGGAATCATCCAGAAAGAACATCAGGCCGACCTCCCAGTGGAGAAGATGGGCCTGACCCCACGTGGCTGACCTGCCTGATGTCGTGGGCTCTGTCCACCTCTAGCAGGTTGCCGGAGCGCTCAGCACACCTGGAAAAGAGGCTTGTTCAGTCACTGAATCACTGTCTTTCTCTCTAGCTTGCTGGTGAGGCTTTCTGGGTTGGGAGAGGATTTTGACTTTCAGTCTCTTTCCCCTGATACCCTGTCAGCACCGGGCACACGAACTTCACGTCAAGGCCAACACTGGAGACACAGGATCGTCTCTACTGACCCTCAGAGCGTCCACACCAGCGCTCGTGGCTTCTCTCTGACTCCTCCCCGCAGAGTTTCCACTTGTGGCCTCTGCGTTGTGGGCAGAGCATGCTCCGTGAGCATGTAAACATGGAGCCCACATCCACAGGCACAGCGCTTCCTCGGCGACAGAGGAGGGTGTCGGGAGCCCGAGTGCTCGGTCCTGTCTCTGGCCCATGAGGCCAGTGGATAGAGAGAGTCCTGTGAATTGTGCCACTCAGGAGTGACGTCACATCCCTGGGCCCACTGTCCTCTCGCTCCAGCAAGCTGGATTGCTCAAGAGGCCCTCCCGTGCGGGGACACGTATTTCCTGCCCTGAAGGACTTCTCCCCGAGCCACAGCCCAGAGCAGACATGAGCGGAAGTGGTGTTATCTTCCCTAGGCGTCCTCAGAGTCGCAGACTCACTTAGGAAGGCAGTATGGGCTCCCTCTGCCCTTGTCTGTTTGCTTTTGGGGGTGGGGGGCTAGGGGATACTGGGAACTAAACCCAGGGGCATTCTACCTCTGAGTTACACCCCCAGCCCTATTTTATTTTTTATTTTGAAGCAGGGTCTCGCTAAGTCGCTGAGGGTCTCATCAAGTTGCTGAGGCTGGCCTTAAACCTACAAGCCTCCTGTCTCAGCTTCCCGAGTACTAGGATTACAGGAGTACACCACCATGCCCGGCTCATCTGTTGGCCTTTTGCAACACTCACCCTGACCTCACACTCCGAGAACAGGGCTTCGGAGGGAGATAGTGAGAACTGACGAAAGGTGGAGAAGGGAACATTCTGCCAGGGCTGAGCGTGTGTGTGGAGGGCGCCCTGGCAAGAGGGATTCTGGGACACTTACGAGCCGCGCATCACAAAGCAAGGTCACCACCTGAGAGAGAGCCCACCAGGCAAGGTGAGACCAGGCCATGCTCTGTCTGCCTGACATTGGCCGGGCTGCCCCTTTGTCCCCAGAGATGAGATGACCTGATGGGAGAGACAGCGTCTTCAGCAGGACCTTCAGGTCTGGGGATGAGTAGCCTCCCACCCATTCTTCACCTTGGTGTTGGTTCCCAGTCCCTCCCTCCCTCTTCTCTCTCTCTCTCTCTCTCTCTCTCTCTTCTTTCTTTCTTTCTGTACTGGGGATTGAACCCAGGGGCATTCTACCTCCAAGCTACACCCCAGCCCTATTTTTTTGGGGGGGAAACAGGGTCTCACTAGGTTGCTGAGGGCCTCGCTAAGTTGCTGAGGCTGGCCTGGCACCTTCAATTCTCCTGACTCAGCCTCCCAAGTACTGAGATTATAGATATGCAGCACCATGCCTGGCTTCTGTTACCCTTTCTTTTTATATTTATTTATTTATTTATTTATTTATTTATTTTTTGCGGTACCGGGGATTGAACCCAGGGGTGTTCTACCTCCGCGCTACACCCCCGGACCTATTTTTTATCCTTTATTTTGAAACCGGGTCTCACGAAGTTGCGGAGGGCCTCACTAAGTAGAGAGAGAGAGAGAGAGAGAGAGCGCTGAGGCTGGCCGCGAACCCAGATCCTCCGGTCTCCGCCTCCCAAAGTACTGGGATTACAAGCGTGCGCCACCACGCCTGGCTTGTTACCCTTTCTAAAGGACACCTGAGACATTAAAATGAAAGTCATCGACTGACTAACAACTAGCCAGGGGCAAAACCGCACATTAAAAAAGAACCCCAACCCACAGTCTGCAGCAACAGCTCAGGAGGCTGGCAGCTCACTGCTGTGAGTCTTACAGGAAGCTAGACCAACTCCCCTAGCACCCAGCCCAGGAAGCCCAACACTCTGACAACAGCCCCAAGTGGCCAGATTGAGAACTGACAGCTTCTCTAGTCTTTCTCCTCTCCAACTTCAGACCAGCTAGAGAACTAAGCCACCAATGGGTGCAGAGCTGTCCCAGGGGAGGTGACCAGAGTCAGGTGGGCTGGTCTGAGAATGTTCCCCAAACAACACCCGGGTGAATGCTCGCCCCGACAGACACACTGAATTTCCCTTTACAGACCTTTTTATGCACTAAGAAAGACGCTTTCAGAATCCCTCCAAGAAGTGCTGAGCGTTATCAAAGTCCCCTGTCTCTTCCATCACGTTCCAAGGGCCTTTTAGTGTAATTATAATGTTCCAGCCCATTATCAGCGCTGGGAGCCTTTCCCAGCCGGCCTCATTTTTAACTGTCAGCCATCGGAGGCGAGTTTTTCCACTTCCTGTCCCACTTTTGTGCTTACTCATCTCCCTCCTTCCTATTACTGGGCCTTATTTTAGCCAATACCGTTTTCGGGGCAATTAAAACTGCATTAAGAAGAGACCTCAGGAAAGACAAAGCTAGAGCGTGCTTGCTAATGGAGGACGCTCAACAGTCGGGTCCTGGTGTTCTTTTCATTAGAGGCTCTGAGTAAAGAAAATGGGGCCTCCTTTGACCTGGATGCCAGGGAGTTTCGGGGCCCACACATCGGCCTCAGGAAATGAAGACGCTCCGAGAAGAGCAATTCATCACTTGAAGAGACGTTCATTGAAAATGCGTATTTATTGTGATGAGTCAGTGGACAGTCCTTTCTATATTTAAAAAAATGATATCTCCCAGGCTAGGTCATATTCTTTTCTCATTTAAAACAGCGTGTCCTCATGTACTCTGAAGTGTCCAAGTGAGTGTGAATGATTAATGGGGGAGGCTGGGGGAGGCCCAGGGCTCTGCCAGGGCTCCACCGACTTCTGCGGGGAAGACAGTTAACCGCGCCTGACCTCGGCTTTGCCATCTTGCTTGCTCTTAATCATGCTGCAGAAGAATGCAGAGCGATTTCAAAGTGAATGAGACAGGGCTTCCAGGGTGGGACCGAACCACAGATACGGCACAGTAACCGCCGGACCAGCCAGAGATCCGGATGCTAACCACCTACAGTGTACAAAAGCCATCGCCACCATACTTTTTTTGGTGATACTGGGGATTGAACCCAGGGGCATTCTACCTCCGAGCTACACTCCGGGCTACACCTTAAGCCCTATTTTATTTATTTATTTATTTATTTATTTATTTATTTATTTATTTATTTATTTTTTGCGGTACCGGGGATTAAACGCAGGGGCGTTCTACCTCCGCACTACACCCCCGGCCCTATTTTTTTATACTTTATTTTGAAACCGGGTCTCACGAAGTTGCGGAGGGCCTCACTAAGTAGGGAGAGAGAGAGACAGGGAGAAAGAGAGAGCTGAGGCTGGCCACGAACCCGGATCCTCCAGTTTCTGCCTCCCAAAGTACTGGGATTACAAGCGTGCGCCACCACGCCCGGCCCTATTTTATTTTTAAACAGGTTCTCACTAAGTTGCTGAGGGTCTTGCTAAGTTTCTTGAGGCTGGCTTCCAACCTGCGATCCTCCTGTCTCATCCTCCCAAATACTGGAATTGTAATCCCACTGCACCTGGCTTACACCATACATGTTTTAAACAATTCCTCAAGATCAATTTCTTGCCTCAGTAAACATCATAGAAGTTCATTCTTAGGTGTCCTATGGCAAAAAGAATATGTCCAGCCCAGGGGTATTTTCACCTGGCTTGGCCAGGGTTGCTGCCCATGATTCTGGGCTCCTCCCCTTCAGCCCCGGTCAGGTGCGGAATGCTCTGGAGTCTTCCCCATGCTCTTTGGCATTTAATACCAGTGTATAAGACTGCCATGCTTCTAGATCATTCCCGTTCAACTTCAGTATCACCTCACCCAACGAGTTGGAATCCCTAGACACCTGGGCCTGGGCCGGCCGAACCTTACTGCTTCCTACTCCTCCCCATGATCCTCTGTCCCTCCAGCGACCAAAGAGAAGGAGTGCCTGTGCCGGGCCAGGTCTGGGATCCCCAAGAGGCAGCCCTGCGCAGCTTAGGAGAGGATGATAGTCGCTTCTGTAGTCCTGTGGTTGCAAAGCGTGGTCCCTGGATCGGCAGCATCAGCAGCTTCCAGGAACTAGAAACATCCCTCCCAGGCCCTCGCACAGCTGTTCTGAGGCAGGAACCCTGGAGACAAACCCCAGCAACATGTACTTTAGCAAGTCTCCAGGTGATTCTGCTACCCATAGGGGAAGAGGTGGGGCTTCATGGAAGGCTTTGCTGACACACGGCGCCCTTCAGACACCACCTTGAGATCCACACTCACCCGAAAGGCATAGCTCTTGGCTGGGCCCGGATGTTGACAGGCCCCGAGGATGGCCCTGGGATTCCAGGATTGCATCAGGAAGTCAGCCAGATACACACAAAGATTTCCTGAAACAGGGCCTTCAGGAAGACGAAGGGGATGGGGCTCCAGGTGCAATACATCACCGCCATCCAAGCCTCGGCACCCCAGCCGGAAGGCCTCATCCTCTTCTGCTCCCAACAGACCACAATGCAGGGACCCCAGAGGACCATCTGACAGACTGAGCAAACTCCATCCAGAAAGTACAGGACTAGAGGTAAGGCCTTGATCTTGAATTGCATGCATCCCATAATCATTGAAAGGGAGCACACAGACTTGTCTTTACAGAAAAGACAAACATATGTATCTGTATAAAGAGCTCCAGGATACCTGGGACGATGCAGGTTAGCATATATTCCCATCTCAGGATAATAATTGTTTTACATCTATCAACTCATGGTGTCACACATCACACTTGGAGTTTCTTGGTTGATCTTCAGAAATATCCTAGGTGAAAAATATCTGTTGCTGGGAATAACCTGGAGGCAGTGGAGAGGACTAGGCCTGGAGTCAGAACAGTTGGGTTTGGGTCTCAGTTCTGCTATTAACCACAAACTATAACATAGGGGGTAAATAGTACTGGGTTCATGGGCTTCTTCTGATGGAAAAATGAGAAAGTGCCTGATAGGTGCTCAACAAATAAGTCTTGGTTATGAAACATGGAACAGAAAGCTCCGGGCGGTCAGTCAGAGGTTCTCAACACCAGCTGCATGTTAGAATCATCCGGAAGGCTTTTTCAATGCCAGGGCCTGAGTAACCCCCCACCCAGCTCCCCAGCCAGGGTTGAGAACCCGTGGGTGAAATGAGTTGCAGGCAGTCCCGTGGCCAGTAGGTGGCGGGGCTGGGACTTGAGTCGGGCTCAACAAGGGGCAGGGGACGACTCTGAATCACAAGGCACATGTAGCTCGAGATTGCTGACCTCTACCGGGCTTCCTTGGGACAGTGCTGACTGTCACTGTGGGGACAGTGTTCTCCTAGTAGATCCACCTCAGGACTCCGTCTCAGGTTGTTCTGATATCGGGGAATGATCCTTGGGGAGTAGAGCAATGTGAGAAGTCATGGGGAAGGGTCCAAAGGTCTCCTGATTATAGGGACTGCATTGTCACATTAAAGAGAAAAAGGGCGCCTCCTGATGTTATATAAGGCTAAACACTTTGCAAAACACATCCATGCTTCTTTCCCAGCTCCGCCACTTCCTAGCTGAATGGGTGAGTTACTTAACCTCTCTGTTTCTCAGTTTCCTCTCCTGAACAACCAGGATCATAATAGCATCTATTGCAAAGGGTCTCTGTGATGACATTAAAATGTATGAAGCACTAAGAACAGGGACTGGGACATAGAGAGTGATGATGTCGGTGACTAGTAAATTCAGACTTCACAACACCCTGAGTTAATAGCTAGTAACCCAGATCTAGCATAAAACCCAAGTTTTCTAAGTCTAGGTAGAAAGGTCCTCTCTTTCTACTCCTCTACTACAAAGGTCCTATCTTGATCATGTCTCACCTGGGCTATTTAATGGTTACTTACCTGTGTCCCTGTCTGTATGTTCTCACCATCCAATTCATCTTTCCTTTTTATTTATATATTTCAATTTCTTATATTTTGTTATAAAAGACTAAGTTTTGATGCATTCTCTTGTGTGTGTGTATGGGGGGGGGTACTAAGGGTTGAACCCAGAGGCATTCTACCTCCTGACTACACCCCCAGCCATTTTTATCTTCTGTTTTGAAACAGGGTCTCACTAGGTTACTAAGAGTCTTGCTACTTGCTGAGGCTGTCCTCAAACCTACAATCCTCCTGTCTCAGCCTCCCAAGTACTAAAATTACAGGCATGCGCCACCACACCCAGCCATTTATTCTATTTTTATTATTACTCTTTATGGTACTGTAGATTGAACCCAGGGACATTCTACCTCCAAGCTATACCCAGAGCCCTTTTTATTTTTTATTTGGAAACAGGGTCTGTCTAAGTTGCTGAGGCTGGCTTCAAACCTGTGATCCTCCTGTCTCAGCCTCCCAAGTACTGAGGTTACAACATGTGCCACCACACCCAGTCACTTATTCTATTTTTAATTGTAAAAGTAAACTATTTTTATTTATCAAGGTAAAATAGCAGCAGTGAAAATGGTGGGTAAGGAAAAGTCATCAATAATCCCACTAAATCTGGTACAACAAGTCTTTGCTGGTCTGATGTCCTGAGCATACAATTCTTTGCATGATGGTCCTCTTTCTTTAGAGTCCAGATGAACCACTTGGAAAATGCATTTAAAGTTCAGATTCCTGGCTCTAGCCCCAAATGTTCTGATTCAGCAGAGGGACCGAGAGACTGGAGACCTAGATACTTCTGATGGCATTGTCTTTGAGAAATATTCTCATACAGGGCTGTAATCTTGTCATTCTGCACATTGTGACCCTATTTCACTGAAACATTTTGTCATAAGCATCTTTCCCGGTTTCTACATGGTCTACATAACTAAAACTTGGCCTCCACAGTGTTTCCACATGCCTTAATAGTTAATTGTCACAGTATGGTGACATTTTCCTAGATGAACCAGCTCAAATTCTTTCCCTGGTTTCACTGATCTCAGATAAGGAGTGTGGGATCTAGAGGAAGAAATACAACATTCCATCAAAGGGATCCACAGTATTTCCTCTGGTAGAATCTTTAAATTGAATCTATCTCTCCAGGCAAGCCTGGGCACCATTAATCCAAGTGGGGATCCAAAGCAGAGAATTGGACTCAGGATCTGAGCAAATTCAATGTACCAGACAAAGTCAATATCTGTAGTAGAAGATTTAAGACTGCAAAAATTCCAAAAGCTTGAGGCTAGAACGTCTGGGAGAAGGTGGCTCAGAGCATGAGGGAAGGAGAGACTAGGCTGGGACAAACATCAAGAGCACAGAAGTTAAGGAGACACTGACTTACAAGACCCAGAGAGAGTGTTCCCCCTTAAATTCTGTGCTGTAGGGGCTGGTCCACCTTGTTAACCACACTGATCTTCACAGTTGCTCAAGACAGTCTGTTTGGAAAATCTCTTTCAATCTATTTTACTCTGGAAAAAAAACTTTCATGTCTTCTGATCTGCTCAAGTGTCCCACTCCTCTGATTGAAAAGGCCCTCTCTTTTCCCTAACCAGGTACCTTATTGTCTTCCTTAATTAATAAGATGATTATGTATGTCCTTAGCTGGACTGACGAGAGGACAAAAACCTTCCATGAAAGAAGGGGAGACAAAATATCAGGTGGTTTCAAGGCCTTCTATCTTCTTTACATCAGTGTCTTCAAAAACTGATTGGACTAGGACCTTGGCTTTAAGGAACAAGACTCTGGTTATACCCACACAGGCCCACTCATGCTGAAAACCATGTTTAATACCCTGTTTCTGACAGACTCCCCCGGAAGCAGCATGGCTCCTTATCCTGTTGTCATAGAAATTGCCAGAAGCCTCCAGCTCTGTTTCCAGAACCCTCAGCATTATAGTTCCTACCATTCAGACTCACTCCAGGGTGAACAGACCTTTCACATGGTCAGGTCTCAACAACACCAAAATGTTCACTTATTAATTTACAATAAAAGCCATCAAGTCTTCATTTTAGCAGGTCAACAGAAAAACATGACCTCAAAAAAATGCATTGAGATCAAAATTGCATACTGAATACAAAATTAAAGAAGCCAGATATTGTAAGAAACATTGCCAAGCCATCGTCAGATAAGTTCCCACTCTCCACTATCAAGAGACAGATGGTATTTTATCCTGTCCATGAACGATTTTCCTCTCTGATTCCTCAGTGTTTGACCAATTCCTTTCTCTTCATCTTTCCCTTTATAATGAATGCTCCAAGCCAACTCTCAGAAAAAAAAAAATCCATGGAAACATTACTCCATTATCATTCTCTGGGTGGAGCTTGTGCCAATTTTAGTTGCGCTTCCTCATTGTGATGTGACTGTTTTAGGATGGTTTATGATAGCGTCTCTCGTTAGGTCTTGCTGCTCATTTCCCCTTCGCCTAGCTCTCGGCGCCCTTGTCCAGAATGTTCCCTAGTACCTCTGAGTTCATGTAATCAGGGAAGAGATTTGGAAATGTTGGGGCTCTGCAAACACGTCCCTCATGATGGCGAGCCTGAGAAACTGGTTTTGCAGGAAGCCTGGTGCAGTGGGAACAGGCTTTACAGAGAGAGTGACTGGCACGAAGTCCTAAGTGTAGGAATGTATGTCACAGCACCAATTCGGGGCAAAGTCCAACTCCCTGTGTCCACATGCGCAGCACCTCCTGTGAGGCCAGTCTTCATCCAGGCAGAGCGTGTAGGCAGAGGAGATGATGTCACTGGACAGAGCTGCAGGCCGGGCCCAGGCTCCTTGCTTACTTCCTATGCTCTCTGTAAACGACAACCTGCCACAGAGGACTACAGTAGGAGTCCCCTTCCTGTCTCTGCTTCTCTCAGCATTTTCAATTGTGTTATTCTTGTTGATGATATTGTTATTGCATACACAACGTTAAGGATAATTGAAAAGAAAAATTGTACTCATAGGCCATCCCCCAAATCAAGTGATTTTTCATGTTTTTTTATTTCCCTCCAGTCTTCACCATACAAATACATGTTTTTCTTACACACACACAAATTTTAAGCAGATCCAACTTTGAATTCTCAACACTACCTTCGAAGGCACATGTTTCAGTCAACACTCTCACTGCTGTGACTCAAACATCTGACATGCAAAACTTAGAAGAAAAAGAGTTTATATGCTCACAGATCTGGAGATTTCAACCCGTGTTATACTAGCTTCCAAGCAGGAGCCAGGGCTGCAAGTCCTCAGGGCATCATGATGGGGAGCAGAGAGAGACACACATACACTGTACCTGGCCACGCCCCCAGATGTCCTTCCCTAGCAACCAAGCCCCACCTCCAACATGGCTGCCTTCTCTACCACATGAGGTCTGGGGCATTCCAAATCCAAACAATAATAGCACATTCATGGGATAATACATACATGAGTTCTTTGGGAGGGGGTGACAATATTTGGAGAGAAAGTGTGAATGAATGTGCATATACTCACAACAGTTCACTCAGTTGGGGCACAATATGTAGCAGAAGGCGTTCTAGGGAGTTAGCTTTAGCCTCAGTTCCTCAGGACTGTCCACATCAGTCCACTTAACAATGGACTTTGTTTATTTATTTATTTATTTATTTATTCACTCAGTCATTTATTTTTGTGGTACTGGGGATTGAACCTGGGGGCATTCTACCTCTGAGCTACACCCCCACCCCTATTTTTTTTTATTTTGAAACAGGGTCTCACTAGGTCGATGAGAGTCTCACTACTTGCTGAGGCTGTCCTCGAACCTGTGATCCTCCTGTCTCAGCCTCCCAAGTACTGGGATTACAGGTGTGCGCCACCACACCTGGCTAACAATGGACTTTAAACAAGATGTGACCTCAGGTATCATCCAGAGTTCTCAGTTTACAGATAAGTTAACTGTGGCCCAGAGAAGTTGACTTTTCTGCCAAGAGAACAGGAAGTAGGGATGACAGGGCTGGGGAGCAATCCCAGGCCTCCTGAGCCCCCAAAGGTCCAGCTTTTCACATTTCTTTTCCCATTCTGTGTACATAAAGTGCACTGAGGGAAGGACAAGTCAGAATGAGACAATGGTATTATAAAGGAAGTGCTACAGTTTGATGCACCCCTCAACGTTTATGTGTTGGAAACTTAATGCCCAAATTCATATGTTGATGGTATTTGGAGGCTGGGGCTTTGGAAGGTAATTAGGGTGAAGAGGTCATGAGGTGGGGTTCCCGTGACAGCATTAGTGGCTTTATAAGGAGAGACCTGAGCATACAAACTACCTCACTCTTGCCATGTGATGCCCCCCCCCCCGTATTGTGACATGGCAAGAGGGCTCACCAAGTCCTGGCCCCTTCATATTGGGCTTCCAGCCTCTAGATCTGTGTGGAAGAAATTTTATTCTTTGTAAACTACCCAGTGTATGGTATTTTCCATAGCAAAGGGGCTAAGGAAGCTCACAGAGAGTTGATTTTCACCAAAGGTGTTTAACTCCATTTCCTGCACTCTTAGGGTTAGAGTTCTGGGTCTGTGACATTTAGTGGAAATTGCCCCACATCAAAAGTTAGAAAATATGGATTTTATCTGATCTCTACAATTTATGAGCACTAAATCTCTAGATGAATGGCTTAACTTAGAGCCTTGGCTCTTCATTTTGGGGGAAAAAAACAATGAAAAACCAGGAGTCAATCATAACTCTTACTAAGGATGTATTAAGAATGTGAAAAGCCAGGCGTGGTGGCGCACGCTTGTAATCCCAATATTTTGGGAGGCGGAGACCGGAGGATCCGGGTTCGCGGCCAACCTCAGCTCTCTTGGTCTCTCTCTCTCTCTCTCTCTCTCTCTCTCTCCTTAGTGAGGCCCTCTGCAACTTCGTGAGACCCGGTTTCAAAATAAAGTATAAAAAATAGGGCTGGGGGCGTAGCGCAGAGGTAGAACGCCCCTGCGTTCAATCCCCA
>PVJS01001403.1:0-18953 GCA_004027185.1 Glis glis | reverse complement strand
TTTTGTCAACTGATCAATACCTAGCCTTGTTGTATGTGCATTTCTATTTGAAGACGCCTTGTTCAATATCTACTGTAAATTCATTCATGTTAAACCCACAGCCAGCAGTGCTGTAACTCGGGCCTGAACAAAGATCCCCTAACACATGTGTTTATAAAGGCATGTCGGAGCTTTCCTGGGATTAGGGACACTACATGCCACACTTGGGGAGTGTGTGTGTGTGTGTGTGTGTGTGTGTGTGTGTGTGTGTGTGTTACTGGGGATTAAACCCAGGGGCATTCTACCTCCAAGCTACACCTCCCAGCCCTTTTTATTTTTTATTTTTTTGCTTTCAAACGGGTCTCGCTAAATTGCTGAAGTCAGCATTACACCTACAATCCTCCCATCTCAGTCTCCCAAGTACTGGGATTACAGGTATGCACCACCATGCCCGGCTCTTGGGGACCATTTCAAACAGCGAAATCACCAAGAAAAGCAAAACAGTGAGAAAATGTGGTACTAACTAGACCACCCAAAGGGCCTGTGTTTCTAGTATGAAAGCTGAGAACAGAAGACAGAGTTGCCTTGTTCAGTCTCAGCTGGAAACCGGATGTCAGGGGACCTCTGCTGCCCAGTGCATGTCAGTAAATGACTGCAAAGTGGGGCAATGATTGATTTAGGGGTTACAAATAAATTTGAGAGTACATGATTTTGCAAATACAGAATGCATGAATCCTGTGGATGGACAGTATGGGAAACTTGCATTGTAAACACTAACATCAGCTCGTTAGAGTGAGTACACTTTACTTTCAAACCCTGCTCAGACTCCGCTAAGGTGACAGCAAAGGGATTTCTTTTTTTAATGTTTATACTGCCTGTAATCCTAGCACTTGGGAAGCTGAGACAGGAAGATTGCAGGTTCGAGGACAACCTCAGCAACGTAGCGAGGCCCTCAGCAACTTAGTGAGACCCTGTCTCAAAATAAAAAATAAAATAGGCCTGGGGGTGTAGCTCAGAGGTAGAAAAAGTCATATACTAAACTGGGCATCATGGTACATGCCTGTCATCCCAGTACTTGGGAGGTTGAAACAGGAAGATCACAGGTTCAAGGCCAGCACACGGTAGCTTAGTGAGTCCCTGTTTCAAAATAAAAAGGGCTGGGGGTATAACTCAGTGGTAGAATGACCCTGGATTCAATTTCCAGTACTAACTATAAATAAATAAATAAAAAGGAAACAACCAAGTGAACATAGAAAGAGCACAAGATAATTTTTCAGAAAAAAAAACCATACAGTAACAGAACAGAATTCAACAACTCAGCAGAAGGCTTCGAAGATGATGCTGAGGAAGTACCGAATTCAGGTAACAGACACTCCAGGAGGAGAGGACGGGAGCAAATGGAGAACAGTTATCAAAGAGAGAACCAAAGACAGCCCCTAAGACGTAAAGGACGCGTGGCCAGCCTCACAGAAGAAAAAGAAAGACGTACAGCATGGGGACCCAGAGAGCATGGTGGCAGGTAGACTCCCCCACCTGCCTTTCTGCTAACTTCCACTGTTACATGAAAAGTAACTCAGCATGTTCTTGGAGATACCATGTTGCCCCAACTCTGGGCCCCAGCACGATAGCACTTTTGTTAATTCTGCACGTTGATGCCTTTGTTAACCCCGGGCCCTGGCATGATGCCACCTTTGCTCACTCTGGGCCCCAGCATGATGCCACCTTTGTTCTACTTTGGTATATAAACTGGACGGGGAACTGGGCGTGGTGGCACACACTTGTAATCCCAGTACTTGGGAGGCTGAGACAGGAGGATCACAGGTTCGTGGCCAGCCTCAGCTACTTAGGCCCTCCGCAACTTAGTGAGACCTGGTTTCAAAATAAAGTATAAAAAATAGGGCCAGGGGGTGTAGCTCGGAGGTAGAATGCCCCTGGGTTCCATCCCTGATACCGCAAAAAATAAATAAATAAATAAAAATAAATAAATAAATAAATAAATAAATAAATATAAACTGGATGGGGAGCTGGGCGTGGTGGCACACGCTTGTAATCCCAGTACTTGGGAGGCTGAGACAGGAGGATCGCAGGTTTGCGGCCAGCCTCAGCTACTTAATGAGGCCCTCCGCAACTTAGTGAGACACTGTTTCAAAATGAAGAATAAAAAAATAGGGCTGGGGGTGTAGCTCAGAGGTAGAATGCCCCTGGGTTCAATCCCCGGTACCGCAAAAAATAAAATAAAATAAACTGGACAGGGACTATCCACTGTGCGGAAGCCCTTTGAAGAAGTCTCTTGCAGAGTACTATTGTGCTCAGCCAGCTGCCACTGGGTACTGGAGGCCTCGGCCTCCTATTTCAGCCTCCTGCAGCTGGAATAAAGCCATGTCTCCCCCCATCTCAGTGTCTCACTTCTTTTTCAGGTGGACCAGATCAAACCTCAACTTCCCAGCCTCGGTCAGTTGCACAACATACATCTTTCCAAAGAAGGACGATGTCTCAGAGAACAGAGGACAGAGAGAAGACTCAAAAAAAGGTGGGGGAACAGAAAAAAACATAAGCATTCTGGAATCAGAATGACACTGGATTTCTTTTGTGTGTGTGTGTGGTACTGGGGATTGAACCCAGGGGATTGTACCTCTGAGCTACACACCCAGCCCTATTTTATTCTTTATTTTGAAACAGGGTCTCACTAAGTTGCGGAGGGCCTCATTAAGTAGCTGAGGCTGGCCGCGAACCCGAATCCTCCAGTCTTAGCCTCCCAAGTACTGGGATTACAAGTGTGTGCCACCATGCCCAGCTATGACACTGGATTTCTAAGCTCAACACATAGGGGAAGATATTAACATCCTGAGAGAAGATGTGCTCCGTCTCAGATTTCTCTATCTGGTCAAACTATGAGCGAGGTAAGAGACAGTAAGGACCTGTTCACATACTCACATCTTGAAACTTCCTCGAGGGTTGCTCCAGCAAGGTGAGAGAATAACTAAGAAGTAAAGATGTGAGACCCAGGCCCCTGGGAGCCCTGCAGAGCAATGAGAGGAATCCCCAGGGCGGAGGCGAAGGGGGAGTCCATGCAAGAGCCAGTGCAGCAGGTCTAACCAGTCAAACCGCGGAGAGTCCAGGGACGTCTCCGGAAGGTGAAGGTGTCCACAGGATTTTAATACTTTTTTTGAAAATTGAGGAGATGGATAAATGGTGGAACAGAGAATATTAAGCAAAACCAACAATAATAACAAAACCAAAATGTCAATTTCTAACTACAAAGTGCACAAAAAGGTGTACAAGGAAAAAATGAAATCATAGAATACTATATGGATGACCCAACTGCCAATACATTTACATAATCATAATACTGTAATTATCCACTTATTCATTAACAACTGTTCATAAGCACCTATGATGCACCAGGCACTGGGGAGATAGAAGGGGATGAAACTGATGCTATGAATCTTATGAATATGAGATATAGTCATAAGACAAAAGCCGGACGTGGTGGCGCGCTCTTGTAATCCCAGTACTTGGGAGGCTGAGACCAGAGGATCCAGGTTCGCGGCCAGCCTCAGCTACTTAGTGAGGCCCTCTGCAACTTAGTAAGACCCTGTTTCAAAATAAAGAATAAAAAAATAGGGCTGGGGGTGTAGCCCGGAGGTAGAACACCCCTGGGTTCAATCCTCGCTACCGCCAAAAAAAAAAAATATATAAGATTCATAAGTGGCACGATTTGAACTGTATTCTGCCAGGCTTACTCTGTCGAGGATAAATGCTAGGGGACCAAGGACAGAAGCAGGAGGGCAAACTGGGCAGCCATGGGAGTGGCACAGGAGATAGAGGATGGGGCCCTGGACCCAGGACGCATCACGGAGGTGGCGAAAGGTGCCAGTTCTGGGTATATTTTGAAGGCAGAACAGAAAGGCTTTGCTGGCTGATCAAAGACAGGATGGGAGAGTAAGAGGAAAGTCAAAGATGTCCCAGGAGCTGGCATGGTGGCACACACCTGTAGGGCCAGCGACTCGGGAGGCGGAGGCAGGAGGATCCCTTGAATTCAAGGCCAGGCTGGGTTGCAGTGTGAGACCTTGTCTTAAAAAAAAAAAAGATTCCTCAGGTCTTTGACTCGAGAACCTGGGAAAACAGCCTTGCCATCTACAGAAATGGGAAAGGAAATGAGAGGGGCAGGTTTTAGAGGGAGAATCGAGAGCTCAGTGTTGGAAAAATGCAGTTTGAGGTGCATATGAGTATCAAAGGATAGCTGTGCAGTAAGCACTTGGACATGGCCCAGAGTCCAGAAAGAACTCTGCTGCAGATATAAATTTGAGAGTCATCAACACTGAATATTGATCTTACCAAAAATTATAATACAGCTATAATGGGAGGATGTTGGGCAGAGAGAGCAAATGTGTGTGGGGGGAGGGGTAGATGAGGAAGAAGTCAATAACTCCAAACTAACTTGGAAAATAATCAAGAAATAGTCCTCTGTGCATCACAAGAAATAACTCTGTTTAATATCTTTAAAACCTTCTTCCTTTTCTGGGGAATATTTTTAAATTTTTATCTTTTATTGGGGGTACTGGGGATTGAACCCAGGGGCATTCTACCTCTGAGCTACACCCCAAGCCCTATTTTGTTTTGTATTTTGAAACAGGGTCTCACTAAATTGCTAAGGGCCCTGCTAAGTTGCTGAGGCTGGCCTTGAACCTGTGATCCTCCTGTCTCAGCCTTCCAAGTACTAGGATTACAGGTGTGTACCACTATGCCTGGCTAGTAAGTCTTGAGCTCAATAGAGAAAGCTAGAGAAATTGGGAGTCGTCAGGATAAGTGAATGGCTTGATGGACCCAGGGGAGTAGTGAGGTGTGAGAGGTGACAGGGCCTGGGACTGAGCCTTAAGGGTCCCTGGTGTTTAATGGTTGGGCAGTATAGAGCCCACTGGAGAGACTAAGAAGGGTATACCTGAAAGGTAAGAGGAAACCAGGAGGTTGCTGAGATACAGGTGCTGCTATGGATTGAAGGTGTCCCATCCAAGAGTCAGGTGTTGGTTGACACTGGGACCGTATTAAGAGGTGATGAGGTTATGAGGCTTCTCCCTGGTGAATGGGATTAGGTACCCTTGTAAGGGACTCGATTGGAGGAGTTGGTCCTCTCTTGCCCTTCCTCCTTCTGCCATGTGAGGAAGCAGCAAGAAGGCCCTCGCCACATGGTGCCTTGACCTTGGACTTCACGGCCTCCAAGACTGTGAGGAATCAATTTCTGCTCTTTCTCCATTACCCAGTCTGGGGCACGCTGTTATAGCAGTACAACATGGACTAAGATGGACGTGAACAGAAAAGAATACTTCAAGAAGGCAATAAAGTGAATCACGTCAGATGCTGAAATGAAAGAGAAAGGGGTGCTTATTGCCCACGAGATATGTGCACCCAGATAAGAGAGAAAGGAGAATATGATATGGAATTTACTTCCAAACAGCCTATCATGGGGCTATGGGTGTGACTCAGTGGTAGAGCACTTGCCTAGCATGCATGATCCCCAGCAAGCAAATAGATAAATAGATAAAAATAAAAAACAAAGTCTCTCTGTAGAGAGAAAGAGATAACACAGCTGGGCGTGGTGGTGCACGCCTGTGATCCCAGTACTTGGGAGAGATAACAGAGCTGGGCGTGGTGGTGCACGCCTGTGATCCCAGTACTTGGGAGGCTGATACAGGAGGATTGCGGGTTCAGCAAATACTGAGACTCTCATCAACCTAGCGAGACCCTGTTTCAAAATAAAAATTAAAAAAAATAGGGTTGGGAGCGTACCTTGGTGACAGAATGCTCCTGGGTTCAATCCCCAGTATCACAAAAAAATAGAGTAAAATAAAAATAAAAGAGAAAGATAGGTAGGATGGAAGCTACCATCCTACTATCCATCATGAGGTAGAGGGAAGAGCATTTTTGTTTATTTTATTTTGTTTTTGGTACAGGGGGAACCCCCTGTTATTTTGGAACCAGTCATTCTACCTCTGAGCTACATCCCCAACCCTATTTTATTTTTCATTTTGAATCAGGGTCTCACTAAGTTGCTGAGGCTGGCTTCGAACCTCCTGTCTCAATCTCCCAAGTACTGGGATTACGGGCATGTGCCACCACATCCGGCTTGTTTCTTTTAAAATGGGAGAAACAGGAGCATGTTTGAATCCTGGGGGAAAGATTGAGTCAATATGAGAGACAGAAGATAGATCCAGAAGTGATAGGGGGCCAGGGATAGCACAGGGTCACAGAAAAGAAAGGAGGGCGGGAGGAGACGGATTTAGATGCAAAAAGGAATGAGTCCCCAATAATAAGAGAAGACTGGGACCTATGTCAATGGGTTTGTGCACAGGGTGGCAGATGCTGAGGAATGTCTCCTCTGATGGCGTGTGTCCCCTAAAGCAGAACGAAGGGAGGAAGTGCGGGTGCTGGGCTGTGAGCAGAGCGGGTGGAAGGGCCGCCGAGAGTCGAGCGGCACCTGCAGCCGCGTTGAGGGCCCATTGGAAGATGGTGACTTAACTTTGCAGCCAGCTGACCCCGCAGGGAGATTCGCCCCAGGAGCTCAGCTGCTCGGGGTGGGAGGCAGATCGTGGACATCTGGACCATCTAGAGTTGGAGATTTGTCAGGTGACCATGCAAGAAAAGTACAAAGAGAAACAGAGCTAAGTTTAAGCTATGGAAAAGAATGTTCTAGAGCCGGGCGTGGTGGTGCACACTTGTAATCCCAGTACTTTGGGAGGCGGAGACCGGAGGATCTGGGTTCGCGGCCAGCCTCAGCTCTCTCGCTCTCTCTCCCTGTCTCTCTCTCTCTATCTCTCTCTCTCTCTGTCTCCTTAGTGAGGCCCTCCGCAACTTCGTGAGACCCGGTTTCAAAATAAAGTATAAAAAATAGGGCCGGGGGCGTAGTGCGGAGGTAGAACGCCCCTGCATTCAATCCCCGGTACCGCAAAAAAAAAAAAAAAAAGAAAAGAATGTTCTAGAGGCTCTGGGCTGGGTGCATGGCAGATTCAGAAGAGCTGGGTTTATTATAAAGGAGAGAATTTTCCAGTGCCCCCTCGCCCTCTGCTGTTCTTGGCCGACCACCATCCCCTAAGCATGCAGCTTCCCCCACGACATATTTTTACAGATGTGGAGGTGCTTTGGGAAGTAGAAGTGGTATTTATTTTATGTAGTTATTAATTTTTCAGTTATTATATGTGTCCCCACTTCATTATAATCCAGGTGAGAAAACCAGGTTCTTTGAGTGTTCAGTTTACCAGTAGAGTAAGGTGACATGCAGCTCATTCTGAGGCTCAACAAATAATTCCACTTAAGAAAAGCAATCATCAGATGAGACATGGTATGTGATTTATTATAATCATAATAATTTTTAAGATTCCTTAGTGAGAAAATCACATTTTTCTAAATATAGCTGCACTTAAGGCTTTTTTAAAAAAAATGGCTTAGTACTGTTACTAATCTGTAAGGATTACATTTGGTCTGCTCTCTAAAACCTCAAAGTTTCTACAGAAGAAGTAGATTTCAACATAAAGATCACATTAAGAATGAGTAGTGACAAAATCGGAGACATGTTTTGGAACAAGGAATTAGGAAGTTGGGCAAACAATATTTCTTCTTTAAGAATGAGTTTCTTGGCTAGGTATGGGTGGTGCATGCCTGTAATCCCAGTACTTGGGAGGCTGAGACAGGAGAATTGTAAGTTTGAGGCCAGTCTTAGCAACTTAGTGAGAACCTCAGCAACTTAGTGAGACCTGTTTCAATTTTTAAAAAATAAATAAAAAATATTTTTAAGGGTGTAGCTCAGAGGTAGAATGCCCCTGGTTCAATTCCCAGAATAAATAAATTAAAAAAAAGTATGAGTTCCTTCATCTGGGAAGTGAGAAAATTAGAAAAGATGATTTCTAGTATTTAGAATCTGTAACTAAACTGTCCAAATCATAGGCACGAATCATATCTGGATATTTAAAATTTACATTTAACTTCCTTTAAATTAAATCAAGTTAAAGCTAGGCATGATGGTGCACGCCTATAATTCCTGTACTTGGGAAGCTGAGACAGGAGGATCGCAGGATTGAGGATAGCCTCAGCAAGCCATGAGACTCTCAGTAACCTAGTGAAACCCTGCTTCAAAACAAAAAATAAAATAGGTCTGGGGATGTAGCTCGGAGGTAGAAAGCCCCTGGGTTCAATCCCCAGTACCACAAAAACAAACAAAAATAAATCAAGTTAAAAATTCACTTCCTCAGTCCCAGTAGCCACATTTCAAGTATTCAATAGCTATATGTGACTAGTGACGACTACTGGATAATACAGACCTAGGACATCTCCGTCATTGCAAAGGTTCCACTGGACAGCTCTGACCTGGAATCTGGTCTTAATACAATTGCAATTGTGAGAAGACATTAAGATACTTCCGGAAGTCATCATGTAATAATTCTCCACTTGATCACACTGGACACTTCTAGAATATGTCTGCTTCTCACCTGGCCCAGTGGACCAGGAATAAACTGAAGCCAGGCGGCCCTATTGCAATCCAATAATCCCCAGGTAATGGAGAGACAATACATTATAGACCCCTCCCTCCTCCTCTCATCCCTGCCTTCTTTCTTCCTTTCCTTCATTTTCTTGAGTATCAAGTCCTGAATCAGCTACTAGGTATACAAAGAAAATTGAACCTGGCTATTTGATGGCCCAGAAAAAAAATCTACAGAGATATTAATTATATTACTCCATTTTCTGTTGCTGTAACAGAATACCCAAGACTGGGTAATTTATTTATTTATTCAGTGGTACCAGGGATGGAACCCAGGGGCCTTCTACCTCTACGCTATACCCCTAGACCTATTTTATTTCTTATTTGGAAAAAGGGTCTCACTAAATTACTGAGAGCCTCACTACTTGCTGAGACTGTCCTTGAACCTGTGATCCTCCTGTCTCAGCCTCCCAAGTACTGAGATTACAAGCGTGCGCCATCACGCCTGGCAAGACTGGGTAATTTATAAAGAAGAGAGGTTTGCCAGGTGTGGTGGTACACACTCGTAATCCCTGTACTTGGGAGGCTGAGACAGGAGGATCGCAGGTTCGAGGACAGCCTCAGCAAGCAGTGAGACTAGAATCAACCTAGTGAGACCCTGTTTCCAAATAAGAAATAAAATCGGGCTGGGGGTGTAGCTCGAAGGTAGAATGACTCTGGGTTCAATCCCCAGTACCACAAAAAGAAAGAAAGAGAGAGGGAGAAAGAGAGAGAGAGAGAGAGAAGAAAGAAAGAAAGAAAAAGAAAGAAAGAAAGAAGAAAGAGAAAGAAAGAAAGAAAGAAGAAAGAAAGAAAGAAAGAAAGAAGAAAGAAAGAAAAAGAAAGAAAGAAAGAAAGAAAGAAAGAAAGAAAGAAAGAAAGAAAGAAGAAAGAAAGAAAAAGAAAGAGAGGAGACAACATATGAGGGGCGGACTTGCTTCATAACAACGCACTCTCTTTCTCGTTCTTCTTTACAGTACTAGGGATTAAAGCCGGGGCCTCATGCATGCTAGGTAAGCACTCTTACCACTGAGCTACATCTCCAGCCCTGACAAACTACTCTCAAGGTAACTAATGCAGAACTCACCTGTGTGGGAAAGGCACTAATCCCCTTAACCACCACACTACCTCTTAAAGGCCTCTCACCTCTCAATGCTGTTATACTGGGGGAAGCCTCAAAATGGTTTTTGGTGGGGACAAACCCTATTGAAACCATAGCAAAAAGAGTACAGTGTGTTCAGTAAGAAATATGATGGCAGGCCCCTTGGAAGTACTGTGAAGCTCTAGAGAGTTCCTAACCCAAGTGAAGAGGCAAGGCAGACCTTTCCAGAAGGGACACCTTCAGGTAAAGGAAAGGCCAGAGACAACAGATGTGTATGAGCTAAGATGGCTTCTAGGAGTGACTACTATGGGTGGCCTTCTCTGTGACCACACTAAAATGCAGCAACTGTCCACAACTTAGCGCGACCCTGTTTCAAACTAAAGAATAAAAAAAAAAATGGGCAACTTAGTAAGACCCTGTTTCCAAATAAGAAATAAAATCAGTCTGGGGGTGTAGCTCAGAGGTAGAATGCCCCTGGGTTCAATCCCAGTACCACAAAAATAAATAAATAGATACACAGCAATTGCCAAAAGAAAAGTGATTGGAGCAAAATTCGTAACAAATGTTTTCTTACGTGAATAGGATTGCCTGAGGCACCTAGAGCAGTCCAACTCCCAGAGTGGCTGCCAAGGGCTGGGAGAGGGGGACATGCCGAGTTAGCACTCAGTAGGCGCACAGTTTGAATTAGGGAAGATGAGAAAGTTCAGAAGATGGATGGTGCTGGTGACAGGGGAGTGGCGAACACAAGAGGGACGCGGGGTGACATCAGGCTAATGAGCCACACTCCTCGAAGGTGGAGCGCAGAGCAGGGACGGTGGTCTGGTCTCTCTCTGAATCTTCAGGCTGATGTTATCAGGTTGATGGGTAGCACTTGGGCTGCACCCATATCATTGGACCTTGAGCAGTTCAGTACCTTTCTCTAGACTTCTTTTTTTTAACTAAAAAATTCTAAATACACTTTTATTGGTACATTATAACCATACATCGTATTGAGGTTTAGTGTGATAGAAACATACGTGCACACAGCACCTGGTGCATTCCCCTCTGGATCCTGCCCTGCTCCCGCCCCTCCCCATCATAATATTGAAATTGGTATTGAAGCCGGGCCTGGTGGTGCAGGCTTGTAATCCCAGTACCTGGGAGGCTGAGACAGGAGGATAGCAGTTTCACAGGCCCTCCGCAACTTAGTGAGACCCTGTTTCCAAATAAAAAATCAAATAGGTCTAGGGTGTAGCTCAGAGGTAGAATGCCTCGGGTTCAACCCCCAGTACCACACACACACACACACACACACACACACACAGAAAAAAAGAAATTGGTATTGATAGCTTCACAAATGTACATAGGATTGTTTGAAGTGATTCCTTCATCAAGTCTCCTTCTCCTTCCCCCTAAATCTTTTGATCAGTCTAAAAGCCATTCTGTAAACTAACAAAATATATAGGAATTAATTCATTGAATGTATAGAGAATTCAAACTTGGCCGGCCATGGTGGCACACACCTGTAATCCCGGTACTTGGGAGGCTGAGATAGGAGGGTCGCAGGTTGGAGGTCAGCCTCAGCATCATAGCAAGACTCTCAGCAACCTAGTGAGACCCTGTCTCAAAACAAAATAAATAAATAAATAAAAATAAAAAAGGGCTGGGAGTGTAGCTCCGAGGTAGAATGTCCCTGGGTTCAATCTCAAGTACCACCACCACCACAACAACAAAAAGATTTCAGGCTTGGAGGAAAACAGGCCTTCAGAGTGAAGGGTGTGGAGGGAGTGTGTTCATGGAGTCTTCAGAGTTAAAGCTGCAGTCTCTCTCTTCTTCCCTGCTTGTCCCCTTTCTACCTATCTCTTTTATTTCTCCTACCTCCTCATTTCCCCCTTTTCATATGCAGTGCATAGTTCCCCTTTTTTGCACACCTAGGCAAGACACCACATACTTTAATGAAAAATATTATAATATTCATACTTTTCTATAATTTGCTTTTCTCACTTATCTATATGTGAAACATAAAGACCTTTTTTTTTTTTGGTACCAGGGATTGAACCCAGGGGGCATTCTACCTCTTAGCTACATCCCCAGCTCTTTTTGTTTTTTATTTATTTATTTATATTTATTTTTTGTGGTACTGGGGATTGAACCCAGGGACATTCTACCTCCAAGCTACACACCCAGCCCTATTCTTTATTCTTTATTTTGGAACAGGGTCTCACTAAGTTGTGGAGGGCCTCACTAAGTAGCTGAGGCTGGCTGTGAACCTGCAATCCTCCTGTCTCAGCCTCCCAAGTACTGGGATTACAAGCATGCGCCACCATGCCTGGCTTTTTTATTTTAAATAGGGTCTTGCTGAGTTGTTGAGGGTCTTGCTAAGTTTCTGGGGCTAGCCTTGAACCTGAGATCCTCCTGTCTCAGCCTCTCAAGTACTGGGATTGCAGGCATGTACCACTGCACCTGGTCTATACATCTTTAATAATCATAACAATATTAAATGGCACAATAATTTTAAACCGCTATATAGAATTTATACCATTCTATGAGTTTATCATAAATGTTAGCCAAACACTTATTATTAGATATTTCAACTGTTTCTGTTTTTCTCTTATAACAGCAATATGATCTCATTTTCATATATATACTCCTAAGTAGTTGTGATTATTCCCTAAGTCTAATGTTGTGAAATAAAAGTATAATATCAAAAAGTATGAATATTTGAAGGCTTTTGTTATAGTACTAAAGGTCCCTCTAGGGAAATCATACCACTTTACATTTCTATCAGTGGTATACAGCCGCCAGTTTCCCTACATAAGAATTTTCTAAATAATAGAATTTTAATTTTTAAACTTGCCTGTGTCTGACTTATAAATAAACAAGCATTCCCAAAGTGATTCTTCTATAGCCTCATATTGGGAACACTCTTGGGATCATGAGGAAACAAGATATATGTGGACTCTGACCTTACAGTGCTCCTGATTCCTTGTGGTTTTCTGATTCCCTTTTTGTGATGAAGGTCCACTGGCGATGTTCCCGGAAGGCCCGAGTCCTCTGTACAGAGGTTTGCTGCCTCCTGTTCTCATCAGTTATATGTGTATTTTGGACCCTCGCTTGATCTTCAACTCCAAGCATATATTATGGGCTTGTTTATAGTCCACAGGGCAGGATGACACTTTGACCTTTTTCTGTTGGCTCTATACATCCAAGTAGTGTAGCTGTAATTTCTTTTTCCTCCTTCATGTGCTTCTCTAGACTCATATTTTGTGTGTGTGTGTGTGTGTGTGTGTTTGGTACTGGGGATTGAACCCAGGGCAGTTATACCTCTTTGCTACACCCCCAGCCCTATTTTTTTTTATTTTGAAACAGAGTCTTGCTGAATTGTTGAGACTGACCTCGAACCTTCCATTCTCCTGTACTGGGATTACAACAGGCATGTGCCACCATGCCCTGCACCATACTCATCCAACGTGAACTCTATTCAGTGGTTGTCTTGGCCAGCATTCTCACTGCTATGACCCAAAACAACTGACCACACAACGTAGAGGAAGAAAGATTTATTTGCTCACAGGTTTTGGAGATTTCAGAGGTTCAGTCCATGTCAGGCTGGGTCTGCGGAGCTCAGGGCATGGTGGCAAGAAGCAGAGAGAGGGAGAAAGCAAGGCTCTGTTCTTGCATCATGGAGGTCAGAAGCAGAGAGCGAGAGTAGGGGGAGGAGAGACCTTATATAATTCCCAAGACCACACTACGAAGGACCCCCTCCTTAGCAACCAAGCCCTGCTTCCAACATTGCTACCTTGTTTCTGTGACATCTAGGGAGACACTCTAAATCCAAACCATGACAGTGGTTCTGACCCCCTCCCCCAGCTTACCAAGATCACTCACCTCGATCAGCTGTCAACACACAATGTCCCCAGGTATGAATCTACCCTGCCACCTGGTTGTGCAAATACAGTCTCATTGGAATGCAGCCATTCTCACTGTGTGTGTATTGTCTGTGGCTGCTTGGGTGATACAACAGTGGAGCTGAAGCCTAAAATATTTACTATCTGGCTGCTAAGGGAAAAATTTGCCAACCTCTGATCTACACGCTGGCTGTCCATAAAACTCTATAATAAAAGCCTGAACTAAGTAAAGAAGATCCAGAACTTAGTTCCTGATCTAATCTTAGATCCTGAACTGCTAGCTGATTAAGCAGGTGCACAGGGCAGATCCCCACCTTCTCCACTCCAGAGGGCAAAGAGCTCTTCTGCTCAGTATTACTTTATCTAGGGCACAATCCTCCTTCCCCCAAGAAAACATCCTCTGTCCCTGGATTCAGAGACGATGAATCGGCCCCCTTCCACTGCCCCAGGCCAATCCAGACCCTCTCTTGGATGTGTTGGATGTGTGTGTGTGTGTGTGTGTGTGTGTGTGTGTGTGTTTTGCTAGGGACTGAACCCAGGGGCATTCTACCTCTGAGCTACACTCTAGCCCTATTTTATTTTTTTATTGATCTCACTAAGTTGCAGAGGGCCTTGCTAAGTTGCTGAGGCTGGCCTCGAACTTGCAATTCTCCTATCTCAACCTCCCAAGTACTGGGATTACAGACAAATGCCACCATGCTCGGCTTCTCTGGGACTTTTGATGGACGAAAGTCCAAGACAGACACAACCATCCTGCTCCTGTATGGAAAGAAGTCATTTGACAGCAAATGTGAGTGAAGTAGAGGCCACAGAGCCCATGTAGGGAGAGACTCACCAAGTCCTGATGGCCTTGTTTGCATCCCTAGACCAAGTCATCAGGAGCCAGCTTGGCCTCTTGCAATTTTAATCTTAAAGCCTGACTGTGACTGATTTTAAAATACTGGATAAATTGCTCCTTCTGCTTAAGCTAGTTTTGACAGGCTTTCTGTCATCTGAAACCAAAAGAGTCCAGAAAAATATAAGAACTGGGAGCAGGAATGGAAGGTGCCAGAGGAGACTGAATGGGGGCAACTGTCACAGGTGGGGTGGAGTGGAAGGCAGTAGGAATCTCTGTCCAGGAAGTTGGTGATTTTTTATCCCAATGTGCCTGGCGAAGCTGGCTGACCCTCTTATGTCTCAGAACCTGGATTGTTTATGGACTTTGGACTCGGTAGGTGTAGAGGAAGGGATTCCACGACAGTGCTTTCACATCTATGCAAAGAAGCACAGTATTTTTATTTTTTTATTTTTCTGCAGTGCTGGGGATTGAACCCAGGTCCTTGTGCATGCTTGGCAAGTGCTCTAGCCTCTGAGGCCACACCCCTAGCCCAAGAAGCATAGTGTTTGTAAGGCATGCTGATCCAAAGGGATGAGGATGCACCTGCCAGATGAGGGTGCTCCGTGACAGAAGCAATTGGCCTGGGGCTCTGGAACCCCAGGCTGCTGAAGGGCATGGACGTCTCCCATTCCGGTGTGCCACAACCCAATACTTAGGAAGTTCTTGGTCTGTAAAGGCCAGGCCAAGTGTGTTGGTTACTTCTGTGGCTTTTAGTAAGTTTTAAGAAGAAACAGACAAGCCTCGGCCAAGTCGGCCCCTCAGGAAGCCATGTAGCCTTGGATAAAGGCCATGCAGTCTCCGTAAGGGAGGACCTTCTGTCTGTGCCAACAATCCCAAATTGGAAGAGGTGTGTTTCCTGCACGATGCACAAGCTAAGAGTGAGTTAGAGAGCCGGGCGTGGTGGCGCACGCTTGTAATCCCAGTACTTTGGGAGGCTGAGACCGGAGGATCCGGGTTCGCGGCCAGCCTCAGCTCTCGCTCTGTCTCTGTCTCTGTCTCTCTCTCCTTAGTGAGGCCCTCCGCAACCTCGTGAGACCCGGTTTCAAAATAAAGCATAAAAAAATAGGACCAGGGGCGTAGCACGGAGGTAGAACGCCTCTGCGTTCAATCCCTGGTCCTGCAAAAAAAAAAAAAAAGAGTGAATTAGAGAAGCAGATAAACACCTGGGCAGTAAGACTGAGGCCAGGCTGGTCTGACAGCTGTGCGATGCATGCAGGCCCACATGCCGCTGCTCTCTGGTAGGCCCTGTGCTCCGCTTACTACTCTGCTCTTGCTATCTGGAAATTATTCACAACTTCTGAATGAAGGGCCCTGCATTTTCATTTTGCACTGGGCCTAGAAATTATGTAGCCGGTCCTGCCTGGTACTCTAGAAAAGGCAGGGAACGGAGTGACCCAGATCCGCTCAGGCTCTTCCCTCTGCCCAGCAGAGTCATTATCTTCCCCACTGCCAGTCATGGGGTGTAGCCTGGGCCAAGGGGCACAAAACCCTGCCTGTTCAGTCAGTCCACTCATTCAGAGATGGAGACCTACAGGAAGAAAAAGACCAAGAGGCATGGAGGGTCAGAGGACTGGCCTTCGATGCCCAGGCTCAGATTGAAGAACCCTAACTCGGTTGGCTATGGCTCATTTCCAAGAGAGTTACGTCACTAGGGCAATCACATGACTGTTGGATCCTGAAAACCCTGGTTCCAGCTAGGCTGGTGGCGCACGCCTGTAATCCCAGCGCTTGGGAGACTGAGACAGGAGGATCGCAGATTTGAAGACAGCCTCAGCAAGTAGTGAGGCTCTCACCAACTTAGCAGACCCTGTTTCAAAATAAAAATAAAATAGGGCTGGGGGTGTGGCTTGGAGGTAGAATGCCCCTGAGTTCAATCCCTAGTACCACAAAACAAAAAACAAACAAACAAACAAAAAAAACACCTGGCTCCCACACTCTGTTCCAACATGCCCTTGGGTTCTGCAGAGAATTCAGAGGCACTGTGTGATATTTTACATTTTCTAGAAAACACAGACTAAACATCTGTCAGACACCACACTGACAGGTATTTCAGTCTCAACATTAGCTCACCCTTTGTTCCTTGCAATGACGTCATATTATTTGCAAAGCAGTTGCTATATTTTTGGCAGTTGCCATGATTAAAAGAAAAATCAATGTGGAACAAGAAATGAGGTTGGTGACATCCATTCTGGCTCTAAGGTTGGGAAGTTGTGCAGTGTCCAACAGGAACACTTGTCCCATTAATCATTATGATGATTTAGGAATGAAATTAAAATATGATTTAAAACTTTATAGTATTATTTCTTCCAATGGTTCCTAAGTTATTAAGACAGAAGTGTGCTGGGTGTTGATGGCATATGCCTGTAATCCCAGTACTTGGGAGGCAGAGACAGAAGGATTGTAGGTTCAAGGTCAGCCTCAGCAACTTCGTGAGACCCTCAGCAACTTAGCGAGACACTGTTTCAAAATAAAAAATAAGAGCTGTGCGTGGTGGTGCACGCTTGTAATCCCAGTACTTGGGAGGCTGAGACAGGAGGATCCAGGTTCAAAGCCAGCCTCAGCTACTTAGTGAGGCCCTCTGCAACTTAGTGAGACCCTGTTTCCAAATAAAGAATAAAAAATAGGGCTGGGGGTGTAGCCCGGAGGTAGAATGCCTCTGGGTTCAATCCCCAGTACCACCAAAAATAAAATGAAATAAAATAAAATAGGGCTGGGTATAATTCAGAAGCAGAATGCCTGAGTTCAATCCCCAGTACAAGAAGAGGAGGCACCTCAGCGAGGCCCTCTGTAACTTAGTAAGACCCTGTTTCAAAATAAAAAATAAAACAGGGCTGGGGGTATAGCTCAGAGGTAGAATGCTCCTGGCGTCAATCCTCAGTTTGGCAAAAGAAGAAGATGATAAGGACAACGAAGAAAGAGAAGGAGAAGCCGGGTGTGGTGGCACATGCTTGCAATCCCAGTACTTGGGAGGCTGAGCCTGGAGGATCCGGGTTTGTGGCTAGCCTCAGCTACTTAGTGAGGCCCTCTGCAACTTAGTGAGACCCTGTTTCAAAATAAAGAATAAAAAATAGGGCTGGGCATGTAGTTCGGAGGTAGAATGCCCCTGGGTTCCATCCCCAGTACAAGAAGAAAAGAAGAAGAAAAAGAAGAAAGAAAAGAAAGAAAGAAAGGAAGAAAGAAAGAAAGAAAGAAAAGAAGAAGAAGAAGAAGAAGAAGAAGAAGAAGAAGAAGAAGAAGAAGAAGAAAAGAAGGGATAGTAGCAGCAGCATGCCTGGCTTATGGTTATGGTTGTACCTAGCCTCCTAATTGGCCTGTTAGGTATTTTTTTGCACCAAAGATGCTTTGATTACTGAGACACTAAGAGTGCTGTGTAGGGAAGAGTCTGGGACCTCTGCTGAGATAAAGCAGAGGTCAAACCAAAGCCCCCAAATCTTCTCCAATAGGCAGTGGGCTGGTAAAGGTCCCTGTGCCCCATCATTTTCTCCAAGGTCGCAATGAAGGACCACAGACAAGCGGGTGTGTCCCAAAAGAACAGAGCCCAGTGCATCCTGGGGGGCTGACTCGGCCCTCCCCACCTTACTTTCCAGGAGGCATCAGGGAGATTACGGGCTGATGGTGATGCCTACTTGTTTCCCTTTCTCCTCCTTTCAAATGAGAGCTTTTAATCTCATGTGATTATCACTTCCATTTGCCACTGAGATACAGATTGCTGGCCTGTGAAAAGCCATATCTAGACTTGATAGAAGAAAATGTTTATTCTTCAGAGCCCCTAACTGGGACATGGGTGACGTAAGCAGAGGGCACTGGAGTTTCACTTGCTTTGGGGAGAGAGAGTACACGAATGGTTATGCTGGAGAGGGAGGTGCACACAAGCACTTATACATGTGGAAAGATAGAATGTGTGTGTGCATAAGTGTGTATGTGCACACATCTGCTGGGCAGCCATGTGTGGAATGTATCATGCCGGGAGTCTTCTTTCTTCTGGGGAACTGCCTCCTTCCAGTCTCCAACATTCTATGCCATTGGGTTGGGTTTTGTAAGAAAGAAAAACAATCTTTTCTATCAAAGTTATAAGGTCATATAAAAACTGACCAGTATCATTTTGTAACAGTAGCTTAGGAATCTATTTTGTAACTTTTTGGTACACATGTCTGTATGCTCCGCTATCAGAAGTATAGGTTTCCCATTTCTCCTCTGTTCTAAAGAAAAAAAACTTGCCGAGTGGGAAACTAGCCAACCAGATTAGATTGTGAGGTCTCACCCTGGCCAAAGGGGGATGACACAGTGAGCTACTTGTTAGGGTAAAAGGAAGCGTGGACTGCCCGTGCAGTGTGCTTGCCCTGATTTTATGGTGTGCGAGCACCCTTCTACACAGAAGTAAAGTGTCTTGCCGAGTTACTTTTGAGTTCATGAGTATTTATTTAATATTCCCCTAAAATCTGTTTCTAACACTTTTCTTTTTTTTTTTGCGGTACCGGGGATTGAACCTGGGGGCATTCTACTTCCGTGCTACACCCCCCGCCCTATTTTTTTATACTTTATTTTGAAACCGGGTCTCACGAAGTTGCAGAGGGCCTCACTAAGTAGAGAGAGAGAGAGAGA
>PVJS01001402.1:70575-98746 GCA_004027185.1 Glis glis | reverse complement strand
AAACAACAACAAATGTTGGCGAGGATGTGGGGAAACTGGGTCTCTTCTACACTGTTGGTGGGATTGCAAGCTAGTTCAACCACTCTGGAGGTCAGTGTGGAGATTCCTCAGAAAACTGGGAATGGACCCACCATATGACCCGGCTATACCACTACTGGGTATCAAACCAAAGGGATTGAAACCAGAAAACTACAGTAATTTTATTTTGAAACCAGGTCTCACGAAGTTGCGGAGGCCCTCACTAAGTAGCTGAGGCTGGCTGCGAACCCGGATCCTCCAGTCTCCGCCTCCCAAGTACTGGGATTACAAGCGGGCGCCACCACGCCTGGCTTGGCTGTTTGATGTTTTTTAAAGATGAAAACTTTTAACAAAGTCTTGGTATTACCTGTTTTGTAGCTGATGCTGACTTAGTGGTTTTTTGTTGTTGTTTGTTTTTGTTTTGGCAATGGTGCAAAAACATTACCATAGGTAGTGTTTGGTGGGCTGAAATGACTCTTCTTTATGACTGAAGATCTAACAACTAAGATCTTCGACTTTATTCCAAAGTGAGGTGCTAAACTACTTGTGTAGAATATATAAAGCCAGGTGGGCAGTAGCTGACTTTATTGGTCTCTCATTCACCTTGAAGATTTAAAGACAAACAAAAATGGTTGAAACTGAGAAGACCTGGCCAAAGGTATTTAGAATGTGGAAGAATCACGTGGAGAGAACGTATAGGTTGTGATCTCTCTTCTAAAGGATTGGGATGGGAAGTGTGCCCCCTGCACTTCAAACCTTAAGAGTTAAGACCTCTAAAAAAATAGGGCCGGGGGTGTAGCGCGGAGGTAGAAGTCATATCCAAACCATAGCACCTTAGAACCCAAGATGATGCATGGCACTTCATAGGTAAAGATGGAGAGATGAATGAATGAGTCAGACTGGATAAGTTTTGAATCTTGTTAACTTCTCCTTTCTAGCTGGGCATTACTTAATTCCTTTCAGCCTCATTTTAGAGTTTTCCGTCTCTACAATGGAAATCAGTTATGCCAAATGTTCTTCCCTTGCCCCTCCTGATCTATTCTCTACCTTTCTCTACCAAGTGCCAAAGAGGCTGACCTTTATAGGTCACACCAATGAGCTCCCTTGTCGTCTTGTGTCCCATGGGGATTGGCCCACGGGAGGCCCTGGCAGGTGATTAGAAGTTGAAGGAGAGTGAGCATGGACATTTATTCATGTGGTTTTGTCCTTGCAGGGCCATGGTTTGGTGATCACTGTGTGTCTGCTCTGACAGCCACAACTATCGGGTGGTTCTCTCTAGCTGCAGGTTTCTGGGTTCTAGTAACTGCTCTGTCCTACGGATCTTCACTGTTGCTCCCCTCAGAGCACTTCGACATGTTTGTTGATTCTCTTAAGGTCTGTCATACTGTTATAAATAGATGCTTCATTAAATTCTCCTCAGTTTCTCCATTTGATTGGTCTTTTTCATCTGAGACAATAGTCATAGGGTTTCTCTGAATAGTTAATGAAATAATGCGTATAAAGTACTTAATATGGTATTTGGCATAGAATAAGTATTCAATAAATCTAAGCTCCACTAATGCTATTATTATGTTTCCTTTTTTTTTGCGGTACTGGGGATTGAACCCAGAGCCATTCTACCTCCGCGCTACACCCTCGGCCCTATTTTTTATACTTTATTTTGAAACTGAAATAAAGGGTCTCACAAAGTTGCAGAGGGCCTCCCTAAGTAGCTGAGGATGGCCCCAAACCCGGATCCTCCGGTCTTCACCTCCCAAGTACTGGGATTACAAGCGTGCGCCACCACTCCCGGCTTATCTGTTTCCTTTTATTCCTCATTATTTCATGTTTGGCAATATCATATAATTTTTAAAGGATTTTTGAAATATTTTACTGCTGAAAATGATCAGAGCATATATACCTAAGAGGTTTTTTGTTGTTTTTTTGGTCTTATACCTTCAAACAAAATGGTGGATAATAAATTTTTCCTAAAAGATTTTTGTTGTTATTAAAATATATAATATGAGGCCTAATACAGTGTCCCCTGCCATTTACTTGTGAGCCAGGAAATCGAAGAGGAGCTGATGGTATATGGGTCAAAGCTGGCAAATTGGGCTAGGAGGCTAGTGATTTAGGAAGTTGAGGTCTTAGAGATCAGTGGTCAGAGAAGCCAAGATTCTAGAGAGTTGTGGTGTAGACTAAGGAACCAGGACAAGAGACTAAGGTTAAAATTGTTTTGAGGAGGATAGGATCCTAGTTATAGCAGAACCTTGTTGCTAACCCAAAATGGACCAAAGCTCTTTGACTATAATTATGATACTCTAACAGTTGCAATCTGTGGATTTCTAAAGCACAATCACTTTTTCTTTAAACCAAAAAATCTAGTGGGATTAATGTGTTCTGTGCTTCATTGGATGTCTTGGGGAACCTAGTCTTCCGGTTCAGGGAAAAGAATGGGTTCTTTTGGTGATGAGTTCTGGTTCTCTGTTCTGAACTCCAGATTCATGATCTTCAAGAGATTTCTATGGTGAAATACTGAATCCTTAGCATCCTAAGATTCCCCTAGATGCTACTCATGATGTTTCTGCACTTGCTTTGAGTACATATTATGACTTTCAGATTATTCCTTATAGTAATAACTGTTTGGTACTTCATTGAAATATTCTCTGTGGTGGAGAATGGGTGACAAGGATGGCAGTGATGACAACCATGATAATGATATCGGAAGTTCTTTTTGATTTACAAAGTGATTGCTACAAACATTTTCTTACTTAGGGAAGTTAAGATATACCAACACTGGGAAGGATAAAGAAAGAATGGCAAGTACGAAGAATTAGTATGTAGTTGGATGGAGCACTTTCCATTTTATAGGAACAACTCATTGTTTATTTTCCAATAACACAGTAAGGAATTGCTATTTTTATTCTTTATTTTTAAACAGGGTCTCACTAAGTTGCGGAGGGCCTCACTAAGTTGCTGAGGCTGGCCTCAAACCTGCGATCCTCCTGTCTCAGCCTCCCAAGTACTGGGATTACAAGCGTGTGCCACCACACCTGGCTAGGAATTGCTATTTTTAGACAGTTATGATAAAATAGTTGATGTCTGTGAGATAGTGCTTATTTTTTAGTGTCAACTGGAGTCAATAATTAAAATCGGAGTGTACTCAGAATGTATTTTAGTAACTGACCATTTTTGGTAATTAATTTATTTTTCTTATATGTGACTTCTATTTTTTCCCCAGATTTGGATATCAGAAACACATGAACAGATGTCACAAGCTTTTTCAAAGATAAAATTGGCTGAAATAAAGAACCAGTACTTATTAAATGAGGAAACACTGTGCTCTGGAATTATCGAAAGGTATTCTTAATACCTTCTTTTGCGTACAGAACGTGCACATGCAGGAATGGGTTTGTATTTGCAGTAAAGAGGTCAATGGCCCCAGCTACACATCAGACACATCTGTCTCAAGCTTCCATGCTTTCTGCTCATGCTGTTCCCTCTCTGGAATGCCTTTTTGCTCAATCGTTTTCCAGTCAACCCGCTACTTATTCTGGGCCCAGCTAAAATTTCATTTCCTCTTTATACATTTTTCTGGCCCAGGCATTGGACTATCTAGGTTTGAACCACATTTCCACAATTTACTTGTGAAAGTTATTTGGCATCCATGATGCTGTTTGTACACTTATAAAATGGGAATTATTAAAGCGTTCACCCTGCAGGGTTGTTCTGAAGTTCAGATGAAATGAAGTATGAAATATGCCTAAACATACTGCCTGAAATTCAGTAAGAATTAGGTAAGCTGTCATTAATCAGAGTTAATTACTCTGGTATCCTTGCCATCTGAGTATTGTGTCCTATATTATAGTTGGACTTGCATTCTAGTTGTTTGTGTGTGTGCATTTCCCCAGAGATAGAGAGCTCCTTCAGGTTAGGAACTGTTTCTTAATCATACCTGTATTCTTGCAACCTGGAACAGGGCCTCTCTGGGGAAGTGTGTGACACAGACTTTCACTTATGTTGTAGTTATTAGAAAATGCAGTCAAAATAATGACAAAATGCTAAAAATTTCCTTTTAAGTTTTGGTATATTTTTTTTTTACAAAATGTGTGAATGTCACAAACCTAAGAACCCTTTAGAATAATCATAAAAATTCAACCCCAAGTTAGTTTTCCATGACTTTGAAAACTTACACATGGCAATCTGACATGTGTTATAAAAATTGTTATACTGTTTACAGGGACACTGGCTCACCTGCTACAGGCTTCGGGGCTGTTTTTACCAGACATCCACCAGATTGGGACAAAATGTAAGTAGTTCTTAAACTGTTGCAGATTGTACAAAATGTTTATTGATTAAAGAGGTTTGTGTGCAGGGGTGAGGACCTGAAGGGTGTGCCACTGCCATCAAAATGTCCTTTATATGACATTTGAGACTTTCCTTTTACAAAATATTTTTGTCCATCAAGAAACATAGCATTAATCAGCCGCGCGTGGTGGCGCACGCTTGTAATCCCAGTACTTTGGGAGGCGAAGACCGGAGGATCCGGGTTCGCGGCCAGCCTCAGCTTGCGCACGCGCGAGCGTTCTCTCTCCCTCTCTCTCTCTCTCTCTCTCTCTCTCTCTCTCTCTACTTAGTGAGGCCTCCGCAACTTCGTGAGACCCGGTTTCAAAATAAAGTATAAAAAATAGGGCCGGGGGCGTAGCGCGGAGGTAGAACGCCCCTGTGTTCAATCCCTGGTACCACAAAAAAAAAAAGAAGAAGAAACATAGCATTAATCATCATCATCATCATAAATGGTCAATCCTCATTATTTGCAGTCTATATTTATGAATTCTCTTACTTTCTAAAATTTACTTGTAACCTCCAAATCAATACTTGTGGAGCTGATGTGGTCATTTGCAGACTATGCAAAAAAAATGAGCTTCCAGCTGAGGTTGAATGAGGAGATGATCTGCCTTCTTGTTTCGCACTATAAACAAGCATCGTTTCACAGTCTACTTAGTGCCATGCTTTTCTAACTTTTATGCTTTTTGTTGATCTCACTGTTAAAATGTCCCTCAAGCTGAAGTGATATTAAGTTCTTAAGTGCAAGAAGGCTGTGATGTGCCTTTTGGAGAAAATGCATGTGTTAGATAGTGCTGTTGGTGATAGTTTAATGTTAGCGAATTGGAAATAGATTCTAAATATGGCATCTTTAAACAGAATCACACATAAAATAAGGTTATGTATTGATCAATTAGTGACATGTTCTGACTAGACACTTGCAGGAACCTAACTTTGTATTTTTTCTAAGAGCACTGGTTTAATATTTGCTAATTCCATGTTTGTGGCAACTTTTTAAAGCACTACTGTAAAACAACAGAATTGAATGTACAGCAAGAGATAAACATTTTTACTGAAAAAAAGAAATTTGGGGCAGCATTGTTACTACACACAAAAAATTCTTATTTACTCATCTTTCTAAAGAAGATAAACTTTCATAATGTATAGATAAGTGGTGTGGAAATATACTTAAAAGCATGCAAAATTCTTAGCATTGATTGTACATTATGGGATTGTCATGAAGATTAAGCAAATTAATATATATAAAACAGTTAGGATGGTAATTGATTTCTACTTAGGAATTGCTACCCTGTACGCTTCGTATACCTGATTAGTCTCTAAACTCAGATGACTTCAGGAGAATTTTCTTGATTTATTTCATTCTTGATTTATTTTGTTTTTGTTCTTCTTTCAGAAATTCTTTACTTGGATGTTGGTTTCTTGGCCTGGTCCTCTCATTTTCTCATCTTTTCTCTCTTATTTTCATCTTTAGTATCTATGTTCCTCTTTGTTACCTGAATGTACTACTGAATTTTCTTTTGGTTTTCTGATTCTATTTTTATAGGATCCTTTCTGGGTGTCATGACCACAGTATCTGGGGATATTAACAAGAATTTATTTTTCTTTCCTTTCCTTCCTCATGCATAGCCTCTGTTTTCTCCGAGATGCTCTTTCCTCTATTTTTCATTTGTATGGTGTCTGTCTTCCATGCAAGAGGCATTTCCTCAATTGCTGATAATCAGTCCCTGGTTTTGTTCATGATTGATGGGGCTCAGAATCTATGAGCAAGGTCTGTGAGCAAGGTGTGTTCGTTTGGAGATCCACTGAAAGAATCTCAGTGGATCTTTTCAAAGCAGCCCCAGTGTCATAGTTTCAGTCTTTCTGCTTGGGCTGGTCAGATTCCGAGAGGAGGCTCCCCAGTCTCCCACGTGCAGGGTGAAAGGCTGGTGCTTGTGCCTTGGAGTGAAGGATAATTGTGCTGGGACGTTCGCCTTAATACTTCATTGTGCAGAGTCTCTGAATTGTGTTGTTGACCAAGGACTTTCTCCTTTCCCCTTTCCAGTGAATGAATTTCTAGCCTACTGCAGGAGGAGGGGAGGTGCAGGTGCTCCGCAGTGGAAGAGGACCCTGGGAGCTCCAACTGCTTCTCACATAGCTCTCCCCTCAATCATCCCTTACTGACTTAGAATTCCATTTTCTGCTGAGCCAGAGACCACTAATCCATCTTCTCTTGAGCTTCCAAAATTTGTTTCCCTCCTTGTTTCTCCTGGGTATATTCTTATGGGTTTAAAAATTTTTAGACTCTTTAATGGAGTTTTAGTGGTGCTTTTGAGGATTCGATGAATATGTTTGCTCTTAACTCTGATGTCATCAAGTCACACCTGGTAGGTCACCTCCTCCAAAGGACCTTCCCATACCTGCTGTCAGCCTCATTCCCATGAATTCATTAGGTTCTTTCTTGTGAGTGTTCAGAGCACTGTGTGTCTCTTCTTTTTTTTTTTTTTTTTTTTTGGCGGTACCAGGGATTGAACGCAGGGGCGTTCTACCTCCGCGCTACGCCCCCGGCCCTATTTTTTATACTTTATTTTGAAACTGGGTCTCACAAAGTTGCGGAGAGCCTCACTAAGTAGAGAGAGAGAGAGAGAGAGAGAGAGCGAGAGAGAGAGAGAGAGAGAGAGAGAGAGAGAGAGCTGAGGCTGTCCGCGAACCCGGATCCTCCGGTTTCCGCCTCCCAAAGTACACTGTGTGTCTCTTCTATCCTGGCACTATTCATCTTTTTTGTAATTACTTACATTCTTGTCTTTCTTGTTAAACTCAATGCTCTGAGGAACGAGACTGTCACAGCTCTGTCTCCAGTGCCCAACGGTGTGCTTGACCTTTAGCAAATGCACTATAGATATATCTCGAATGAATAGGTTAATTATTTCTGATGTTCAACAGCCAATTATAATGGAAGGGGGTATGTCTAATTCCTATCTTATTTGATTTAGTAATTGAAGGTCTGTAGAACCAAAAGTTGTTTTCAATCCTATTTTGTTAAATGCATTAGAAGACACTGTCTTTTAGAAAGCAAGCCCTTATTAGTTTGGATTGCTAGAATTACTTGTTTGTGTTATTTGATTTATGAACATTAGCAAGGAAATAAATACATGAGTACCTTCAGCTGTCCTTTGCTAATTCTATATATAATTTTTTCTTTCAGTTAATATGCACTAATTATAGGATATTCCATACAATAGAATTCTGGGGTGGTTCAGAATCTGCTGTCCTGAATATTAAATATTCTTTTGCTTCTTGCCAACTGTACAGCTGTGGAAGTTAAATGTCAACTTTAAAAGGCAATGAATAAGAATGAGTTTGCTCAATGGACCAAAATAACGTGCTTCAACTTATAAAAGAAAGGCTGTAATCATAATGTAAATTTAAACTTCAGACTACCTCCTAAGGAAAAAAAAGCTCAGAAGAGAGGTATAGCTTTGTTATTAAGGAGATATTAGTCCAATGCACTTATCTTAATTTTTAAGATAACGTCCATTATTTTGTAATGGCATTTTATTATTTTTTTTCTTATAATTCAACTTACTTCACTTTGGACCAATATGAAGACCCAATACTTTTCCTCCACAAATTGGTAGCAGACATCTTATTGAAACATATTGAAAGTCAGAACTACAATGTTTGCTACCACTGGACTTGTCACTCCTGACTTAAGAGAAAAGGGCTTTGTAAATCATTTCTTTCTCATATACCACAGACTGAGACAAATGGGAACAGTTGTAACGTAGGGAGCAGTTAGGTAGACTAAATGTGATATCAAAGTCTTACACTTTAGATACGAGCTTTGTAAACTTTGAGCTATGATGGAGCTCATCTAGAAGGAGAGCTATTGTTTCTCTTGAGAGTTGGCCATATTCCCATTGATGAGTTTCCAAGGAATTGACATTGGGGGGATGAGGGGGGTAAGAGTCAAGGAGACTAAAGGAACTGTTAGATCAACAATGCTCTTTTGGTCTCTGACACAGTTGCCTGGGTAGGGAGTCTCGGACATGCATTACTTTTACTATATGGATCTAGACAGTCAGGGTGTAGAAAGGTAATGGGAAGAACATTTCTTTTAAAGCACACAGGAAATGTGAATGGGAATGTGAATATAGTGAGTTAATTTAAGAATCTTCCTTTGGTAATTTTATGTACTTATGTGGCATTATTTCAATGGTTATATTCTTTGTGTCTTCATCCCTCCTCCTCCCTCCCCTAACCCCCTCCATCACTCCATTGAAGAGTCTTCCTTTGCCCTCTTACCTGATTCTCAAGCATCTCAAGTAAGTTTAACTCAGTTTGGAAGTACTTTATGAGGAAATGTAACTCACTAATTAACAGAGTCCTTGTATATCTGATTATCTAATACAGAATCATTTTATGATTTGTCCATAGGCCAGGCAATTATAGATAATTCAGTTTAAGAAGTTGGGTTTTCTGCTGGGCAGGATTGCACATGCCTGTAATCACAATACTTGAGAGGCTGAGATAGGAGGATGGCAGGTTTGAGGACAGCCTCAGCAACTTAGCATGATCCTGCCTCAAAGTAAAAAAATAAAAAGGGCTGGGAGGTGTTGCTTGGAGATGGTGGAATGACACTGGATTCAATCCCCAGTACCAGAAAGAAAGAAATAAAGAAAGGAAAGAAAGAAAGAAAGAAAAAGAAAAGAAAGAGAAAGAAAAGAAGTAGGATTTTCTATATAAAAATACCTGAACTGCATCTGTGACCATTAAACAAATAGCTAAAAACCAAACAGTAGAATAGAAACAGATCCAATTTTAAAAGGGGGATGTAATAAATACAATTTTCTGTGATGGTCTTATTTCTCAAAAGCTTAACTTAAATATAATATATTCATGTAACCATGTGTGGTTCTAGGATAAAGGTCCACAGAAGTCTTTTTTTTCAAGAGGGAAAACCCAGTTACAGTAGAGGGTATTTGTTGTATGAGAAGCAGGCCCATAGGAGCTGGGATCAGTTTGAGGGTACTCCAGGGGTCACTGGAGGATGGAGTAGTACCCAAGATGGACCTTGTACAAGGTCAGCCCTATTGCATCTTGTCACTTTTACCAAATTTTGTTGCCTCCTGGTGGTAGTGATTAGTGAATATTTGTTGAAATTTTATGATAAATGTGTCTTGTTTTCAGAATTCATCCACTTACATGATCCTTATGGTGGGAGAAGAAGGAAATTAACAGCATTTTGGATCATTGGGTAGCTTTTTGACGTTGTGTGGCTTTTCAGAACCAGCGCGGTACTGGGAGACAGGAAACCTGGGATCTAGTTCTGTGCCTGCATTAACCTACTAGGTGACCTTGTGCTGGCTAATAACCCTCTCTGGACTTCACTTGTTTCCATCTGGAAAATGAGGGGATTGAACCAAATGATCTGTAAAGTCCTTTCCCATGCTAAAATTTTATGGCTCTAAAGAGAAAGGCATCTATGGTCACATAAATAGGCAAGTTAAATGAGGCCAGAAAGTAGTTTGGGCAGTTAAGTTTTCATTGTTGGCAGAGAGCCCTTACCCATCTGTGTGTAGTGGTCACTTCACAATAGCAGTAGTAAGCTCAGGCTACAGTCTAAATTCTTTCCATGTATTTCTCTCACTGTAGTATTTAGCATCTGTAAAACCTCCACACTCTACAGGGGAAAGGTACTACATAGAATTAAGAGGGCTTCAGCTGGGCATGGTGGCGCACGCTTGTAATCCCAGTGCTTGGGAGGCTGAGACAGGAGGATCTGGGTTCACGGCCAGCCTCAGCTACTTAGTGAGGCCCTCCGCAACTTAGTGAGACCCTGTTTCAAAATAAAGATTAAAAAATAGGGCTGAGGGTATAGCCCGGAGGTGGAATGCCCCTTGGTTCAATCCCTGGTACCGCAAAAAAAAAAAAAAAAGAAATAAGAGGGCTTTTATATTTTCCTTTTTTCTCAAAGTACATGCAAAACATGTACCCCCTCCCTTTTTTTCTGCTTAGGAACTTGTGTGGTGGCTTGTCTCTTGGTGAAACACCAACCAGTTGTTTAATACTTTTTCAGAAGAAATTAAAAAGTTTAAAAGATTGCCCTATGAGGAGGAGGAGGAGGATAATCTCAAAGAAAATGTGGAGGAGAGTGGCGTGGTGACAAGAACATGCAATGGGCATGGGACAGAACTGAATTCCACTCCTGATTCTGCATCTTACTCATTGTAGGGCCTTTCATTTTTGTGTGTCCGGCTCTTTTGTTTTGGGCAATGTGTCCTTTCCTCCCCTCGATGCGATTCAGCTAGGCCATATGATGGACAGGCTGATTCAGTCCCCCCCTCATTCCCACCTCCTCACAAGCCCCAGGGTTGGACACATTATCTAGGCCAGTCCAATCAGAGAACAAGGGGAGGAGATGCCCCTCCTGCTCCAGGTTGCTAGTTCAGATGACATCTTCCTTGTGGGGGGAGCATCTATCTGTAAACGGAGTTAAGCAGAGGTAGAAAGACAATACATTCCTGATGACATTCTGTTTTTGTGAGCTAAAATTTTCCTTTCTTATTCAAGCTTGAGTTGGGTTGGTTACCTTATAACTGTAAGAGTAATATTAATAAAAATCAAAGATGTACATGGGGTTTATTATGGGGCGGGCAGTATTCTAAGTATCTTACCAATGCTCACTCGATACTCCCTACAAGAACTCTGCAAGTTGGTTCCATCATCTGCCTCCTGCAGAGGGTAAAACAGGCACAGAGAAGTCAAGGAATGTGTCCCAGTTCTCACAGTTTGATAAGGAGCCAGGATTTTAACTGAGAAGGTTTAATGCCAAAGTTCATGGTCTTAGACACTCTTTTATGCTGCCTCTCTGAATGAAGGGCCAACTAGGAAAACTCTAATACATGCTTTAGTTCTCTGAACATCAGTTTCCTCTGTAAACATGGAGATAATAATTGCTACACTTAAACAGGCCAGGCCCTGAGCACTGTAGTATCATATATGTATATGAGGAGATTTTATTATGGGAATTGGCTCCCACAATTATAGAGGCCAAGAAGTCCCACCATCTGCTGTCTTCAAGCTACAGAGCCAGGAAAGCCTTGGTGTAATTCAGTTAGAGCCTGGAGGTCTAAGAATCAGGGGAGCTGATGTTGTGACTCCCAGGCCACCTCTGAAAGTAGGAGAACTTGGGGTAAGGGCCCATACACTGGTCCCAGAGTCCAGGGATCCAAGAACTAGGGTCTCTGAAGACAAGAGAAAATGTTCCAGCTCAAGAAGAGGGAGAAATTTTCCTTTCTTATGCCTTTTTGATTCTATGTGGGCCCTCAGTGGATCAGATGGTACCTGCTCACATTGGTAAGGATGATCTTCTCTACTCCATCTACTGATTCAGATGCTAATCTCTCTTAGAAACACCCTCACAGACACATCCAGAAATAATGTTTTGCCAGCTATCTGGGTATCCTTTGACCTGGTCAAATTGACATATAAAATTTACCATCTCTAGCACCAAGCTCATAAAGAAAATGTGGTAAAAGTTTCTTTATCCCTCTAGAAATTTCTAGAATCAAATCTTTCTCTCTTGCCAAATTTGCTAAAATGATTTCAAAGTCAACCCAAATGCTATTTCTCTTTGCATAACTTCTACAAAGGGAATCCCTCCTTAGCTGATGTGTGTTGAAGCCAAATGGCTGAGTAGGTGAGATACTTTTCCATATGTTAATATTTGGGGTTGTGACACAGGTCCTGATTGAGTTGTGTGCCTTGGTACAGGGTTCTTTTAATGGCTGGTACAATAACCTCTTTTATTGCCATCCTTGCATTGTAATTCAAATAATTCAATAAGAAAATTTATGTCAAAGCATATGAAATAGTGTCTATTTGATTTAAAACCTTGGCATCACAATGGACTGATGGCTGACACAGACCAGCCTTCATTCCCTATATAATAAGTCTTTGCTGAATCTGACTTCGTTACATAGCTATTCAAGTTATATCAACCAAGTCAGGTTTCTTTGTGCTTTCAAATGTGCTCAATGAGGCCCCCACAGAATTATGAAGATAGGCTTATATGATGTCCCTATTCTGGTTGCTGGTCTCTACAGATGGCCCTAACAATTCCTTCCCACTCTGAACATGCATGCTGCCTCTCCCATCAAAAGGCAGAGCTTATTTGACTGCCTTCTGCACCTAGGCTGGCCTTGTGACTAGTTGTGATCAATAGGATGTTGCAGAAGTGATGTTCTGGAACTACTTCTGAGTTCAAACCTAAAGAAAACTGGTAGTTTCTACTTTCTGATTCTTAGGCCCCAACTGATAGGCTGTGAGAAGCCTAAGACACATGGAGAGGTCACATGGAGGAGAACCAAGGGCGCTGTATTTGACAGCTTCAACCGAGCTCCCACACAGTAGACAAAGCAGCCAGGCATGTGAGTGAGCTATCCTGGATATTAGAGCTCAGTCAAGCCCCTCTGTGACAGTAGCTCTGACATCACATGGAACAGAAAAGCCACCCAGCTGAGCCCAATCATCCCACAGAATAATCAGCGATAATAAAAAAGTTGTTTTATTTATTTATTTTTTGTGGTACTGGGGATTGAACCCAGGGGCATTCTACCTCTGAGCTACACTCCCAGCCCTATTTTTTAATTTTTTATTTTGAAACAGGGTCTCACTAAGTTGTGGAGGGCCTCACTAAGTTGCTGAGGTTGGCCACGAACCTGCGATCCTCCTGTCTCAGCCTCCCAAGTACTGGGATTACAAGCGTGTGCCACCACGCCCAAGTAAAATAGTTGTTTTAAACTTACTAACTTTTAAGCCACAGCAGCAGGTAATGGAAACAACTGTCATATCTCTAAGTGTCATGCTTATATGATTACTTCTTCCAATATTAGTATAATTTTTATCACTGCTAATCTATCAAAGATTCAAGAGTTCAAATTTGGGGGACTAATGAGCTAATAAATCAATGTGATACAATAATCAACTAAAAATGGATTATTTTATTTATTTATTTATTTTGCAGTACCGGGGATTGAACCCAGGGGCGTTCTACCTCTGCGCTACACCCCCGGCCCTATTTTTTACACTTTATTTTGAAACCAGGTCTCACCAAGTTGTGGAGGGCCTCACTAAGTAGAGAGAGAGAGAGAGAGAGAGAGAGAGAGAGAGAGCTGAGGCTGGCCGTGAACCCGGATCCTCCGGTCTCCGCCTCCCAAAGTACTGGGATTACAAGTGTGCACCACCACGCCGGCTCTAAAAATGGATTAAAGACTTGAATGTAAGTCCTGAAACTATAAAACTCCTAGAAGAAAGCATAGGGAAAACCTTCTTGATATTGGTCTTAGCAATAATTTTTTGGATAGGACATAAAAGCCCAGGCAACAAAAATAAGCAAGTGATATTACATTAAACAGAAAAGCTTGTGCACAGCAAAGGAAACAATCAACAAGATGAAAAGGCACCCTACATATTGGGAGACAATATTTGCAAACCATATATCTAACAAGCCAGGCGTGGTGCCACACGCTTATAATCCTACTACTTGGGAGACTGAGACAGGAGGATCGCCTGTTCAAAGTCAGCCTTGGCAACTTAGCGAGATTCTCAGCAACATAGTGAGACCCTGTTTCAAAATGAATAAAAAATAAGGCTGGGGGTGTAGCTTGGAGGTAGAATGCCCCTGGGTTCAATCCCCAGTACCGCAAAAAAAAAAAAAAACTATATATCTAACAAGGGGTTAACATCCAAATCATGTAAGAACTCATACAACTTATACCTGATTTTAAAAAGGGCAAAGAATTTAGACAATTTTCTTAAATAGATATACAAGTGACAAATAGCTATATGAAAATGTGATCACCATCAAAGCACAATAAGATATCAATCACATATCTGTTAGGATGGTGATTATCAAAAAGACAAAAGATAGCAAGAACTGGTAAGGATGTGGAGAAATTGGAACCCTTGTACATTGTTGGTGGGAATGTAAAATAGTGAAATCATAGAAAAGAATATGAAAGTTCCTCAAAATAGTAAAAACAGAACCACCATGTGATCCCATCTAGTAGTAGTAGTGCCATTTCTGAGTATACATTTAAAGGAAATGGAATTAGTATCTTGTAGAGATATCTGTACTCCCATCTTCATTGCAGCATTATTCACAATAGCCATGGTATGGAATCAGGTATCCATCAATGAGTGAAAGCATAAAGAAATTGTGGTATACACATACAAGGGAATATTATTCAGCCTTAAACGGAAGTCCTGATATTTATGACAACATAGATGAACCTGGAGAACATTATGCTAAATGAAAATTAGACACAAAGAAAAATACTGTATGGTCTCATTTATGTGTGGAATCTAAAACACTGAATCCACAGAAACAGAGTATAGAATGGTGGTTGCCCCAGGCTGAAGGGTGGGGTAAATGATCAAAGGATACAAAGTCTCAATTTAGAATGAGTAAGTTCAGGTAGCACTGGAACTATAGTTAATAATACTGTATTATAACTTGAAATTTGTTAAGAGAGTAGATCTCAAGTGTTCTCATCACAAAATGTAACTGTGTGGGGAGATGGATCTTTTAATGAGTTTATAGTAATCAGTTCAATGTGTATCACATCATATACCTTAAATACATATAATATTTATTTGTTTGCTTGTTTTTGTGGTGTTTGGGATTGAACCCAGGGGCATTCTACCTCTGAGCTACACACCCAGCCCTATTTTATTTTGAAACAGGGTCTTGCTAAGTTGCTAAGGGCCTCGCTAAATTGCTGAGACTGACTTCAAACCTGTGATCCTCCTGTCTCAGCCTCCCAAGTACTGGGATTACAGGCATGTGCCACCACGCCTGACTTTATAATTTTTATTTAAAACAGCAGCAAAAAGAAACCAAAGTATGTGGTGAAGATTTTTTAAATATCATGATTGCTCAGTACTTGGGAGGCTGAGACAGGATGATTGCAGGTTCGAGGACAGCCTCAGCAAGTAGTGAGACTCTCATCAACCTAGTGAGACTTTGTTCCAAAATAAAAATAAAATAGGGTGGGGGTATAGCTTGGAGGTAGAATGTCCCTGGGTTCAATCCCCAGTACCACACACACACACAGACAAAAATAAATAAATATCATGATTGTGGAATTTATATGCAAATCTGACATTTCTTTTTACCTCCTGTACATTAATGGTGACCCAATATTACTTGTATTACTCTTCATAATATTAAAAGTTCATGTAGTTGTCACAAAAATAGCTTTATTTATAATTACTTAAAATACATTCTTCAGTTGGTTCCAGTTGATAGTACTATATCATGGATTTCTAAGCCACAGATATGGTCTTATAGGAATAAGAACTTTCCAGAATTACAGAAATCTTTGCTGCCATCCATGTTTAATTTGATTCCAGGTTTGGTGTTTTTGTAGTTAAATTATTACCCTAACATGTAAGCCTTATATTGTTCTTTCAAATGGCTTCCAAAAATTATTAGGCCTGAGGAAATTACATTTGTCCCATATAAATGAATTAATTTCTTCAACATAACCATTTAATGAGTGTCTATTATGTACTAGGTAAAGTTAGACATTGGGAGTATAGAAACAAAAGATGTCAGCTAATATGTCTAATATGTGAGACAAAAATAATCAATCAATACTTATGTATCAATAAGGCATATACTTGGCTAAAAGTAATAGAAAACCTAGCTAGTAGCAGCTTAAATACTAAGGGATTTATTTGGTCACCTGGCATGAAATATAAGGATGGGGAGTCTAGGACTGGCATCGCACCTAAACAGTGTCACAAGGATACAAGATATTTTTTGTCTTTCGCCTCTATTAGCCTTCTTAGGTAGCTTTCATCCTTACTGTCTCAAGATGGTTGCTATGCCACCAAACACTACCTGTTCCAGAAAAGAAGTAAGAAAGTGGAGAGGTCAAATGAAACCCTCTCCAGCATCTTCATCGTACAACTATTGTATAGACTATGGCATGATTACAAGACTGTTTTCAGCTTCTAGGTTGAGAAAGACAAAGGAGAGGGAGATTGGAATAGAAGTTCAACAGGTCATTCTATAAGCTGCAACATGCTAGGGGTGCCCATGGGGCAAGGGGACAGGATGACTCAGATTTGGAAGGTTAGGAAAGGCTTCCAGGTAGAAGTGACACCTGGGCTGAGTCACTGGGTGTGAGTTGGAGTCAGCCACAGGGCAGAAGGGCACCCTACGCAGAGAATAGAGGACATACAAAGGCAGGGAGGGGTGGGACCTACCATGGGCACACCTGGACCACAGAGTCTGCAATGATGACAACTAATGTTGGAGAGAGATGGTCCAGGCGAGTGGGGCCTGAAAGCCATATTAAGGAGTTTGGATTTGGCCACGCTGGTGACATGAAAGGTTACAAGCCACGGGGTAGGAATGATCAGGTTTGTGTCAAAGCAGACCAGTAGGCAATGGAGACTGCAGTCAGGAGACTCTTGACCTTCTCGAGACAAGATATAGTAAGGGCCTGACCTTAAGTGATGGGGGTGTGTGGAGGGAGAGAAGGGTACAGATTTTAGATGCATTAAAAAAGAATTGACAGTTACTTGATGACTGATTAGTTGTGGACTAAAGACGACTTCGAGTCAATTCCTAGGCTTCCAGCTTAGGTAACTGGAGCAGGATGGGGCCATTCTAGGGCAGTGAAGATGGGGGAATAACAAGTGTCAACCAGTGGATATTTGAGACTGGAGCACCAGAGATCACTGATCCAGTCCCAGTTGCTAATGTAAGTGTCAGAACTGGTTCCTCTACCTCCAGTCTTATCCCTGTTAATCCCTTCTCCACCCTATGACTTGAATAATCTCTTTAAAAAGCAAAGAGGACCATGCCCTTCCACTGTTTAATTAATATCATCACAGTAGAGTTTTCTACTCTTCATGAGAACTTACTATGTGTCTGACACTAAGCTAAGGGCTTTCCATGCCTTATTTCATTTAGTTCTCAGTGTTTAAGATAGATACTGCAACTGTCCTCATTAAAAAGGACTCGGGGGGGGGGTAAGGTAACTTTCCAAAAGTTGCTTACCCAGTAGGCCCCAGAGCTGGGGTTGTGACTGATCTGCTGCATTTGACTGCAGAGCCTGTTTCATCACGACTACATTGCCTGTGTTTCATGCTTAAATGCACATGGTGCTCCATATCCTTCAAAGTACTTTCACACCATTATTCATTATCCCATTCTTCCTGACAGCCATACCAGGTTATTTGGACAGGTATGTTCTTAATTGTACAGAGGAGGGAGTCAAAGCACAGAAATAATCAAGAAATCTGATTCCTCATTAATCAATTCATCTATTTTATAAATATTTGTAGAACAGATACTAGTGGAAGGAGTCAAGTTGCAGAGTGTTGAAGGGACTTTCTTGAGGGCCCATGGGTGCTTGAGGGCAAGGCAGAAACTAGAATTTGGGGGTTTCAGTTCTATGTTCTGGATGGGAGGGGAGAACTGATCACAAAGCTGTTAGGGATCTTAGCAAGTGCCTGGCTGGTTTCAGGAGTAACAGCAGATTCAGATCGTCCTCCAATTCTTCTTTCCTTCCACCTCTTACCATTAGCTTTTTAGAAGTCGATCTCTAAAAAATAGGCCTGGCATTCAGCAGCTGTGGAAAAGCTATTAGATTCTATCTGTGTAACTTCATTCAGGAGGTAGAAGTAGAAGGAAATGACAGGGATATCCATACCAGCCCAATATAAGATTTCTTTTTTTAAAATGATAGTTGCTGGTAAGATGGGACCGAATTTCCCAGTGTGTTCATGCGCTTTCCTCCTCCTCCACTGCAACATGGAGACTGCATGGCCCTCTGTGGCCAGACTTGTCTTAATAACAGAATCCCTTCTACAGCAGCCAGTGGTGAGATTAAGTTCCAATTAATTCCCTGCTCCTTTGAGTCACTCAGATTCAGATGCCTTGATGGGACCTTGTGATTTGGTGAGTGTATATCACACGCCTTTGTTCTGGCTGCCAGGAAGCTGGGTGAGAAAACATCTGCCCCTCCTCCAGACAAAACAGAAAAGAAACAGTTGACCTTTAAGGTTCTTCCAAGTTTAGGAAACTTCGACTCTGTGGGTTTGGGTATATCATCTTGCCACCGATTCACACATGTTACCACTGGCATTAGTGCAGGTGTGGAGATTTTAACTAACACCACGGATCTAATGATAACTTCGCTATCAGACCTCTTTTCCTTTCTCATCTTACAAAATCCCGTTAGTTGTTCTTTGCCTTGCACCTGTTAAATGTCGAAGAGGGCACGCATGGCAAGTTGTAGGTGGTGCTGGGTGCAAGCCAGCTGTCTACCTTCCAAGCACCCCTACAGTGTGGTGTAGCATTATCCTGGTGAATTTATCAGCATCTGGTCTTCAGTTTTACATTTCCAGAAAGATCATTTTATCTCTGCTTCAGAATTTATCTGACTCATGGAAACTGACTTGTGCTCATTAAACTCACAAGAAAAGCCAGAATTCTAATTAGTTAATTTATAATGAGAAATGAAATTTTCAAGCATACTAGACAGTCATGTCAGCCTAATAAAAGCATGCTCTTTCTGTAAAAAACCATATGGGAAGCCAGATTATAATCAGAATGTGGTTCAGTGTTTGGAATCCGAGCCAAGGGAGTTGGTTATATGATTATAATGATTAATGGCCCTAGACTCTGATTGCCTGATTGTAATATGACTCTTTCAGTTGTAGCTTACAGAAACACAATTAAAATTATCTTGGGCAAAAAAAGTTATTAAAAGACTACTGGAGTACTTCATGGAACTATGGTGAAATCTATTGTGGAACCTGGCTCCAGGGTTGACGCAATCGGGACTAGAAGACCTCCACCATTCTCTTCCTGTTGGCTCCATTTGCTTCCTCTGAGGACCAGCTTCTTGCATATGAGTGGGGACATTGCCTCCCACGGCTCCTCTCACAGAAGAGTGACTCCCCCTTTCCCATTGGTTTCTATTAAGAAAGGGAAAGGGACATCTCAAAGGACAGTGCTAACCACTGGGCAGAGGCTGCTGTCTGGACCTATCAGCTCAGGTTAGGAATGGGAGTGGCAGAGCAGAGCCTCTGGGCACAGGCTTGCTCCTAGTGGTTCCAAGCAATGACCTGAAGTCATTGTTGGCTGCCCGTGAGTCTCGCTGCTGCACTGACATTGATGTACTCCAGCTCTGCTCCCAGAACCAGAGAGTGTATGAGCCAGGACACATCTTCCCTAGGTAGATAGTGTTGCTGCGTAATAAGATATGTGATGTGTACCTTGCAAGATATTGCTACAAATAGTGTATGGATGTATTCATTATTTAATATCTTCATAAACACTATGAGGAGTTTTAATTACCAACCTAATGAATGTGGACTGGTACTTCATTGTTGATTTACTTTGCATTTCACTAATTACTGGATTTATGCCTGAATTTTAAGACTGAACTTATTTTCGAGTGTTAATTAACCATGCTGGTTTCTTTTGTGAATTGACTGCTAATAACCTTTGTCCATTTTCTATTGGGATTTTTGTCTCATTGATTTGTGAGAGTGTTTTAAAATTTATTCCAAATCCTAATTCTATTTTGGTTAAATTCAAAGTAAAAATCTTCTTCCAGGCTACAACTTTTCTTGCAACTTTATTTTCGGTATGTTGTGATCAATAGAAGTTTTAAATTATATTTTAGTCAAGACCTACATGTAAAAGGTCAAATTGTAAACCTTTTAGAAGTTACATATAGGGACATATATGCACACTTGCACACTTATATGTATATGTAACATATATATTTTATATGATTATGCATGTAACATTTTTATAAGACTAGTCAGTCCAAAACAATTGACCTACCTTCTCCTTACTAATTCACAAAGCCATTTCCATCATATGCCTAATTCTCACATTTAATAGATCTCAGATCTATTTCTGAACTCTAGAGCTCTGTATTCCATTCTACCCTATCGGTCTATTTGTATATCCCTGCACTGATACAACATTCTATTAATTACTACAGTGTTATTCTAAGCCTTGATATCTGGCAGAGTGAGTTTAACCATCTTATTCCTTTTCAAAGTCATCCTGAGTCTTTGTGGCATTTTTTAGAGTCATATGACTATTAGGACTTGTTTATCAAGTTCCATGAAACACCCTGTTTGTGTTGGATTGGCAGTACCTTAGATTTGTAAGATGGAATTATTTCCATTACCACATTGAGCCATCTCATCTATAAATAAAGGAGTTATTTTATGTTCTTCAAAAATTGTATAAATTTTCTCCATAAATGTCTCATATATCTTCTCTTATATGTATTCTTATAGGAAACTTGGAAGATGTTTTTTACAATTATAAATGCTACTTTTCCCACTTTAATTATGGTTTCTAATCTCTTATTGATGGTACGTGGGTATGCTACTTTGTATAATGATCTTATATTCAACCACCTTATTGAAACTTGCTTGTTGTTATGATTTATAGATTCTCTTGGGCTTCTAAATGTAGAGACAATCTTCTCATCTGTGGAAGATGAAAATTTTGTTTCATCCATTCCAATTATTACATTTATGTGTCTTTTTTGTTTACTATAATTTAATTTTATTTCATTTTCTAGGATCTGCAGTACATCTTAAATAGAAAGGCTGGCGGAGGGCTTCTGTTCACTGGTTGAGAATATTTCTAGGGAGGATTTTCATAAACTCAGTTTTGTTTCTCATTTATTGTGTTCTCCTCATAGTAATGTCACCTTTTTTTGCTTATTTAAAATATACTGGATTTTCTTGTCCCAGCATCAATGATAGGTAATTCTACCCAGGAAAAATGAGAAGTCTGAGCAGTAGGCTCAGTGTTTTGGCTCAAGAGTGCCCTCTTCTGTTAGAACATGGAATTAAAGTTTATCTAATTAATGACACTTGCTGGGTGGAGGAAAGGGTGTGGGGGGAAAACGAGGTCTACTGATACTGTGATCCCATCTTATACTCCATGCTCCTTAATTTCTGGTGTCTGATTTTTTCACCTTCCTAGTTCCCCCCTCCCACCTTCCCCACAGGCAGAGCTTCCCCGGAGTGCCAGGTCCTTCATACTTGGAAAACTATGGTTCAGATCCTCCAATCTCAGACGATTCTCAGGATCTCCCCCTCCCCCAATCAGGGAAGGATGCTCTAGGGCCTGCTCCACACACCCCAGGGTCCTGCTAATCTCTCCTCTCCTCCATGTACTCTCTGCCCGATTCTGTTCCAGGATGGTGTTTGACTTGGCTCTACAGATTGTGGATTGTTCTGCTTACCAACATGCAAATTGAAGCTTGCAGTGTCAAAAGACAAAATTACAACACATTTAAAGATCTTGATTGGCTTTTATTTGCCGTTCTAGAATCAGGCAACGCCTCACCCTATAAAATAGAATGAGTGTTCTGATGAGCTGAGCAGAGGAGGTTTTATAGACCAAGAAGACTGAAGAAAGCAGAAGCAGGGAGTAAAAAGTGGGTTGGTTGTTTCACAGTTATTTTCCTTGTAAAGGTTAAAACAGAGGGGAGTTCCTTATCATTCCTTCCTTCCTTCTATGTGGAAGTACAGCCTTTTCGAGTCTTAGCTGGCTAAAACTAGCTTGTTTGGTGATTTGGCTATTCTTTCTCTCTTTCCTGTGAGTTTTTGGAAGGTCAGATAAGTAACTTAGTTTTGCTTGGTGGCATGGAATCTCAGCTTGAGTAACTCCATTTTAGTTTGTTCTGTTAGGCCGGTTGCAGGAGCTCAGTTCAAACCAATAGCCTCCTATAAATTTTATTTAACAGTAGCATTCCGTATCTTCCATTATGCTGTACTTATGGGTAAGTGTGTGATTTAATTTGTTTTGTTGTTGACCTGTATGGTTTTGAAAAGTGTATGTAGAGATTTGGACTTAAGGAACCAAAGGGCTGAGGGATATGTTACAATCTTCCCCTGTGACTGTAGATCTGTCATTTTATCTTTGGGATTCTGTCTTTTTCTACTGTATATATTCTACATATTATTTATTGACTTGGAATTGTTTTATATCTTCTTGGTGACTTGTTCAAAGTAGGTAAGGATCTCATAATTTTATTTTTATAATTATAATTTGTTCTATGAGCAGGAATCATTTTCTTATTTCTTTTATTCTTTTTTTAGATTAGTCTCTCTTTTTCAAATCCAATTTACTGGTTTGAAAGTTACACTTCCAATTTTTGTTCTTTGGTCATCAATACTCACACTCTGGTGTGCACCAGAATCACCTGGAAGAATTGTAAAAATACAGATTGCTGGGCACCACACACACAGGTTCTAATTCAGTAGTCTTGGGGTAGGACCCAAGTAGAGATGGCCATTCATATCCCTGGGGTTTACATTGTATATTCAACCAACAAGATGAAACTATTTGAAAAAAATTCTGTCTATACTGAGGATACACAGACATTTTTCTTGTTATTAATCCCTAAACAATACAGTGTGAGAACTGGATACATAGCATTTTACTAGGTATTACAAGTAACTATAGATTATTTTCAGTTTATGGGAGGATGTGCACAGGTTAGATGCAAATACTACATTATTTTACATAAGAGGCTTGAACATCCACAGATTTTGTATCTGCTGGGGTCCTGGAACCAATCCCCCTCCAATACCTAGGGATTTGCATTTCTATTAAGTTCACAGGTGCTGCTGCTGCTGCTGCTACTAAGGGAATCATACTTTTGAAAGCCAGCATGAATTGGTGCTTACCATGAGTTTAAATACTAGCACCTGTACCCAATAGCCCATCTGAATTGAACTTAGTTTTTATTTAGGGATTCTTGCTGAACTCCCTTACTTTCCAAAGAAACCAAATGGTTTCTTTGACCATCTAGTCCTATAATATCTCCAGGAATAGAAGTAGGGTATTAAGTTCTCATAGGAGAAAAATTTATCCCTTATCCTAAGCTCCAAACAGAGAAAAACTTTCTTGCAAGTTTCTCTGGGCTGGTAGCTGGGGTTCTCAGGTGTCTTTTATGTGGAAGTACAGCCTTTACGGGCCCTTAGCTGTAAACTGGAGTCCAGCTCTTTGCCTCTCATGAAGCTAGGGTCTGTTCTTTTGACCTGAAGGTAAGACTCCACCCTCCAGGCCTGTGGCATCAGCTTTTGTGGTTTCCCATTGTTGTGAGTGTTATTTTCATTTCTAATACACGGTTTCCCTTTTTAACTAGGTGTGTGTGTGTGTGTGTGTGTGTGTGTGTGTGTGTGTGTTCTCCAGCATTTCTGTAGACTGTTTAATGGGGTGGGGGTGGGTCACTGTGATCTCAGTCTACCTAGCTACCTTCTATTATCCTTTCAGCTGTCATCCAGCAGAGACTAAGGGTCGAAAGAGTTTCAGAGGCAGAAAGAAGGTGGTAAAGAGAGTCCCTGAAATGCAGACGACTTGAGTGCAGGGACTTGGGACTTGGTATCCACAAATATCATTAGTACAGGAGACTTGTATGTGGTGCTAAAATGAAAGTAATTGAAGGAAGGGAACCTGATGGTGGTGGGTGACATATACATAGGGCCTGGGGCAGTTGTGGGGTTTAAACAACTTTATTAGGGCCATGTAAAGTTTATTCCACTAAAGACTTAAGATATCTTTCTTTTGGGGTCATACTTTTCTCAGATATTGACTTATCTCTCTTAGGTATACATTGACAACATATGCTGAAGATTATGTTCCACAATATGATTATCCAACATGTGTAAGTACAAGAGCCATATTCTAATATTTATTTATGTATTTAAAATTACTTATTTCATCTAAGGTAAATAGTCAATTGGGAAGAAAGAAGAAATTGCTGAGATTTATAATATTGTATAATCATTTAGAGAGATTAGCTGTTTGGGAAAGTCAATAGAATGTTTTATGGTTATAATTTATTTTGGAATTTTAATAGATTATAGGGAGAAAATATTGCAAAGTTCAAAACATATTGTTACTTTCTTCCTCATCTTGTTTATTGTTCTCCAACCTGAACAAATTATTTATCTGGAATAAGAACCTACCTTTCATTTGTATCACATAGACAAATATAAATGTGTGGCTTAATTTAGCTCTGGGGAAGGTATGTTAATTTTTTTTAAAATCCAGTTTATAGCTGGGCGTGGTGGCGCACGCTTGTAAATCCCAGTACTTTGGGAGGCGGAGACCGGAGGATCCGGGTTCGCGGCCAGCCTCAGCTCGCGCGTGCTCTCTCTCTCTCTTCCTATCTCTCTCTCTCTCTCTCTCTCCCTCTCCCTCTCTACTTAGTGAGGCCCTCTGCAACTTCGTGAGACCCGGTTTCAAAATAAAGTATAAAAAAATAGGGCCGGGGGCGTAGCGCAGAGGTAGAACGCCCCTGCGTTCAATCCCTGGTACCACACACACACAAAAAAAATCCAGTTTATAATTTGAACATATTTGTATTTTAAGAATTGTGCAATAGGTCTGGGTATATACTCAATGGTAAGATGCTTGCCTGGCACGCATGAGTCCCTGGGTTTGATCCCCAGCACCACCACTACCACTTAAAAAAAAAGAAGAAGAATTATGCAACAGAAACATAACAAAGCTACTTCCTATTGGCTTTGCCTTGGAAGTCTTAACTAGTACAATAGACATGAGATAGAAATAAGATTTAAGTATTGATAAAGCAAATGAAAATAAGTCATCATTATCTTCAGATAGCATGATTATCTACTTAGGAGAAACAAGATATTAAAACTGAGTTGTAACTAGAATGAATAATAGTTTTCCTTCATACCAAAATGAACCAGTTAATAGATTATAAGGGAGAAAACATATAAATTATTATAGTAACACAAATTTTTTTGCAGTACGGGAGATTGAACCCAGGGGCTTCTACCTCCAAGCTACACCTCCAGCCCTATTTTTTATTCATTATTTTGAAACAGGGTCTCACTAAGTTGTGGAGGGCCTCACTAAGTAGCTGAGGCTGACCGCAAACCCAGATCCTCCGGTCTCAGCCTCCCAAGTACTGGGATTACAAGTGTGAGCCACCACCCAGCTAACAGAAATTTAAAATACTTATGTGAGGAAAATTTTACCAAGATTAGTAAAAGATGTGGTAGCTTATATCCAGAGATGGTGGACATTCCTGTTTGCACAGACTGCTTCCCCAGCAAGAGGTGATAATTCCTCCAGCCCTTGGATATGGGCCGTCAGGTGACTGATTTGATCAGTAGAGCATGACAGGTGACCCTGTGGCAGTTGTACACCTCACTTTAAGAAGACTGCTTCAACCTCCTGAAGTCCTGAGCCAACATAGAAGAAATCCAGGCTACTCTATGAAAGGGAGAGGCTATCAGAGGGCACGGAGGAGCGTGACTTTGAGTGAGGGAGCCATCTTGGCTGAGCTGGGACCTGACCATGACCCCTGAGAGAACACAAGAAGAGACTGAAGCCATTAAGTTTGTTGGTTTAAAAAAAATTTTTTTAAGGGACTGAAATCAGAATATAACAGTAGTATACGCATATCCATCTTTATAGCAACACAATTCACAATAGCTAAAATATGGAACCAACCTAGGTGTCCATCAATAAATGACAAAATTATAGGATATACACACAATGGAATTCTACTCAGCAATAAAGAAGAATAAAATGATGTCATTTGCAGGAAAATGGATGGACCTGGAGAACAGTGAGATTAGCCAGTCACAGAAAGTGAAGGGTCATATGTTTTCTCTCATATACAGAAGCTAAGGAGAAATAGGGATACCACAGGGACTTCAGATAGTGGAGGAGAAACTCCAGTGGAGCCAGGGAGGTGGTCTAGAGAAAGCAGGGGGAGGGGGGAGAATTAATGAAGGAACCACTTCCATTGACATTATGTGCATATGTGAGAATACCAATGCCAATCTCAATATTCTGTATGGGGAAGGGGGGAGTGGGAAGGGAGCTGGGGAAATCTCACCAAGTGCTATGTGCATGTGTGTCACTATCACTATGAACTAAATTATGATGTGAGACTATCATGCAGCAATAAAAGTATAAAGATTAAAAATAACTGAAATAGAAATTTCTGTGTGTGTGTGGGGGGGTATTGGGGATTGAATCCAAAGGCATTCTACCTTTGAGCTACACCCTAGTGCTTTTATTTTTTGTTTTGAAACATGGTTTTTCTTGGTTGCTGAGAGTCTTACTAAGTTGCTGAGGCTGTCCTCCAACTAGCGATCCTCCTGTCTTAGTCTCCCAAGTACTAGGATTACAGGCACGCACCATCATGCCCAGTTGAGACAGAAATCTTGAATAAAAGGGAATAGCTACCATTTTAAGGAATTACAAAACAAATTATAAATTTATTTATAAATTTAATATAAATGTAACTAAAACTTTAATGGGTTTTGTTTTCTACTGGAATTTAAGATTGTAAGAATTATTTGAAAGAAAAAATAGATGAAAATAAAAAATTTTAAAAGATGCCATTACAAATTTAGGGAAGTAAAAATTTATGATGCCACCTTTATTATATTCTTATTAATTTTTCTTATTAAAAATAGCATTCAAGCCATAAAAACAGCAAATATGATAGTTTATGGATTGAAATAGCACATACAGAACTCATACTTACTGGCAGGAAAAATGTTAGACCCTGGAGAAATGAGCAAAGGATATATATAGGCAATTTACAAAATAGGAAATATAATTAACTAATAAATATAGGTAAAAGACCCAATTTGCAAATAATAAAAGATATGTTAAAACAGTAAGATTTTTTGCTATTAAAATTGGCAATATTTTTCAAAAATAATAATACTCAGTGGGGTAAAGACAGGGTGAGATGGGTACTTTTATCTGTTGCTGGAAAGATTGTAAATTGTTTTAATCTTCCTGGAAAGAAATTTGTGAATAGGTATTAAGATACCATTTAACTAATAATTCTCCTTCTATGAAATTGCCCCAGTGAAAAATAATTCAAACTAGGGATAAAACATATCCAAATATGCTAAATACTGAATTATTTATAATGGCAAAACTCGGGAAGTATCTAACTCTTTATTATTAGAAACAATGTTAATTAAATATGTTATGATCAAATGAAGAGATACTGTGCAGCCTTTATAATGTCCATGAACAGTTCTTAGTGTCTTAATAAGTCTTCACTGAAGGTTAAAAAATTAAGATATAAGCCGGGCATGGTGGTGCACGCTTGTAATCCTAGTACTTGGGAGGCTGAGACAGGAGGATCGCAGGTTCGTGGCCAGCCTCAGCTACTTAGTGAGGCCCTCCGCAACTTAGTGAGACCCTGTTTCAAAATAAAGAATAAAAAAATAGGACTGGGGTGTAGCTTGGAGGTAGAACGCCCCTAGGTTCAATCCCTAGTACCTCAAAAATAATAAGATATAAAATTATGTCTATAGTTTATCTAAACTGTGAAAATATGGAGAAAATTTAAAAACTGGAGAGGCTATCAAGATGCTAGTAAAGTTGGCCATTGAATATTGAGATTCTAGGTGATTTTCTTTATAGTTTTAGAATTTTTCAATGCAATGAGCATTATTGTTTATAGTCAGAAAAATCATAAGGAAACAAATGCATTCTTTATTTTATTTTTTCGGTACCGGCGATTGAACCCAGGGGCGTTTTATCTCTGACCTATACCCCTGGCCCTATTTTTTTATCCTTTATTTTGAAACCGGGTCTCACGGAGTTGCAGAGGGTCTCACTAAGTAGCTGAGGCTGGCCCCGAACCCGGATCCTCCGTTCTCCGCCTCCCAAGTACTGGGATTACAAGCGTGCACCACCACGCCCGGCTAAATACATTATTTTTTTTTTTTTTTTTTTGCGGTACCGGGGATTGAACGCAGGGGC
>PVJS01001402.1:0-70475 GCA_004027185.1 Glis glis | reverse complement strand
TTAAATATGCATTCCGGCAATCATCAAGAATACAAACAACAGTAAATGCTGGTGAAGATGTGGGGAAATAGGAACTCTTAAACCCTGTTGGTAGGATTGCAAATTAGTGTAGCCACTATGGAGATCAGTGTGGCGGTTCCTCATAAACTGGGAATAGAACCACCATACTATCTACCTATACCACTCCTGGGTATCTTTCCAAAGGAATTGAAGTCAGAATATTATAGTTGTAAATGCATACCCACGTTTATAACAGCACAATTCACAATGGAACCAGCCTAGGTGTCCATCAATAGACGAATGGATTACAAAATTATGAGATATACATACAATGGAATTCTACTCAGCAATAAAGAAGAACAAAATCATATCATTTGCAGGAAAATGGAAGGACCTGGAGAACATTATGTTAAGTGAAATTAGCCAGTCACAGAAAGTGAAGGGACATATGTTTTCTCTCATATGTGGAAGTTAAGGAGTAATTGGGATACAAGAGGGGCTTTAGATAAAGGAGGAGAAACCCCAGTAGAGTGATGGAGGGGGTCTAGGGGAGGATGGGAAGGGCAGGGAGAATTAATGAAGGAAACACTTCCATGGTTGTTATGTACCTATGTGAAATTATCAATGCCACTCTCAATATCCTGTATGGGGAAGGGAGGGGGTGCAGAGGGTGCCCAGGGCAAGCTCACCAAGTGCTGTGTGCATGGATGTCACGATCACTCTGAAATTCATTATGATTATGATATGAGACGACAATGTACCAATAAAAGTACATTTTAAAAAAAATAGCCAGATGTGGTGGTGCATGCCTCTAATCCCATTACTTGGGAGGCTGAGACAAGAGGATCAGGATGGCAGATTCCTGACCAGCCTCAGCAATGTAGCGAGGGCCTCTACAATTTAGTGAGACCCTGTTTCAAAGTTAAAAAATAAAAATAGGGCTGGGAGTGTAGCTCAGAGATAGAATGCCCCTGGGTTCAATCCCCAGTACCACAATAATAAATAAATAAATAAATAAATAAATAAATAAATAAATAAAAGATGCTTTCAAGCCTGGGTCCTTATGTATACCAGTCTTGGCTCTATCTTTGAACAAAAGGAAGTTGCAAGACACCTCATTAAAAACTTACTAATTAAAAACTTATAAAATTCAAAGAACTAAATATAATAAATATAAAGAATGTGAGATGTATTCTCAGGGCATGTAAATTAGCCATTGTGGTATATATTCATGCTGTTAATACTTTTGACATTGTTTCCAATATTTCCACATTGCTTGCTTCTACATTAATAGAGCAGCATGCCGTGGCAGATTTTGGGTTTATTACAGAGTTTTGTTCATTCACTTCTAACTTCCATGCCAAAGTAAATGGTTTTGAGGCATGTTTTTAACACCGCTTTTTTTTTTTTTTTTGGTACTGGGGATTAACTCAGGGGCATTCTACCTCTAAGCTACACCCCCAGCCCTATTTTTTATTTTTATTTTTGAAACAGGGTCTCACTAGGTTGATGAGAGTCTCGCTACTTGCTGAGGCTGTCCTTGAACCTATGATCCTCCTGTCTCAGCCTCCCAAGTACTGGGATTACAAGCCTGAGCCACCATGCCCTCACTGTCTCTAATACCCATTTATGTGTGTGTATATGTGAATGTGTGGGACTGGGGATCAAACCTAGGGTCACTCTACCACTGAGCTACATGTTTAATGAATGCTAGCATTACATTGTAGCAGGATAGAAAAAACTATTTTAAGCTATAATAACAAGAGATGGTTAAAACCTAGCAGAATGGTGATTGAACTCTGACAATAAAGTTACCATGCACAAAAACAAATGTATGTTCACAAAATCCTGACAAAAGAGAGTATCTGTAGACTTGCTAGTGACTTTGCCATGTGGCCTTAGCATAAGTTAGTTTTACCAGTCATCCTACTATCTTTGCCATTAGGTAATTATTTAAGAAATATGAAAGCATTTTGGTTCATATTATTTCAAATGTGCATGAATTGATACTTTATTAATTTTTATGGTCTCTTATATTTGCTTAATTCATATTTATATATACAGTAGAACAGAAATATAGGAAGTAAAGGGGATGCAGGTTATCACTCCTTAGCTCTAAATACAGACAAAGAAAGAGGGAAACTATGAAGCCATTTCCAAGGAGAGGAATGGGAGAACACTGCAAGCCATGTCTTCCGAACTTCACTTCTTAAACTGAATGCTCATCACAGCTCATCCCAATTTTGATTAAAGATACCTTCTCTTAAAATCTTCTCCAGTTCCCAAAGAACCAGAACAGAGACCAAGTTGCAAAGAAAGCGTGTTAGAGGATTGGCCCAAGGCTGGCTGGCTGGTATATGAGCCTTTAGGACAAGGGACAAGCAGTGAGCTGAGGAGAAAAGCAAAGAGTTGACTGACACACTTGGGATGGGTAAGGAAAAGAATTAGCTCAGTAAGGGACTGGCAAACTCAGGAAGCCGAGGGGTCAAAGGAATGAAAATGTTGATTAAAAAAATAGAGTAGTAATGAGAGTGATCTGGAAGAGGAGGAGGTCATGATCAAAGGGAGTGTGTATTGGGCTTTATTATTTCAGAGTGGGACAGTTCTGGAGAATGGCAGAGGCTAGGCTGTGGCCATAGGAGCGAGTTTCTAGGGTAGATCAAATTCGGGATAGCACACCAGAATGCCAGCCAGACCCAGAATATGGATGGAGAAGTTATCCTGCAAGAGGGCAGGACAGAAGAGTGGGGCTGAGTCTGCAAGTCAGATGGCCAAGCCCTCAGGGAGCTTCGCGAGTTCCCATTTGGTCAGGAATAAGTGGGAAGCACCATTTGGTTTTCCTAAGTAGAGCTGCCTTTTGAAAATTCTTTCCAGACATATGAGTATTTTTAAATCAAAACTTGTCATATAATATAGTTTATTCAGAGGTGGAAAGCTGAAGAAGCTTATAATAAGTACGTTTTAAAGTTGGCATGTATTCCAAATGGACCCCAGGGGTCCATGTATTGTTTTATAGTAAAGAAAAGAAGCTGTATCTGTTTAACAATTAATCCCAATAAAAGCAGGATTGGCCTGCCTACCACTGGGGCTCTGTGCATGGGGGCTGAGATAGAATTGTTAAAATATTGATATTTCTGTGTCAGTTGAAAATAAGCTGTGGTCTTAAGTCCCCAAGTTCCCTGCTGGTCCAGCCTTCCCCTGGGACCCCAGGACTCAGTGTTACATTATAACTTTCCTTGGCCTTAGGCACTTTTAGTTTCATAGGGGCCTTACCCCATTAAATAAATAGATAGATAGATAGATAGATAGATGGATAAACAGATAAATGAATTAACAAAACAAACAATTATTTTAGCACTGAGTTGGTATAAAGACAAATATAATCCAAGTTGGATTATTTCCCTTTTGGGAGATTTAAGGCTTATTAAAGAAACATATTTCTAGTCTATATCTCTCATTTGCATTTTGCAGAGAAAACCCATCTTTTATTTATTTTTACACTGCTTGAATCCTTGCCTATTTGTCTGTGTTGTTGTATTTTGTGTCCATATGATGTGACCCTGTTATTGTTAACCCTCTTGAAATTATTACCAAAATACTAATGAGTGCTATTATATAAAACTAAGTTATATAATACTCACTTTTTCCTGGGAAGTGCTTTCAGACTTCTAGATCCTATTTTAAGCATAATTCTCTATATAATAGCTACTGTCAATGCAAAACACAGCTCTTGCTACCAAGGAAATAAGAGGTAGCTTATCCTGAACCAAACATGAATTCATGACTATGGCCCAGGGACATGGATTCACTTTAACCTGAATAACATGCTTTGCCGTGGCAGAGGTTGCATGAACTTTTAGTCACAGAACAAAAGAAAATCATATATCAATGCATTTGCCAAATACACTGCTGGGGGCTTCAGGTAGGCAGGCAACAGCAGAGCAGGGAAGTCTATAGGTTTCAAATGGTATCTTATGGCATTCCCAATTGTAGGGTTGGTGGAGGCTAGAGGTCTTCTAAGCTCACTGAGGCTTTCTGAGAGCTTTACTTAGTGGTTATGAGGTAGTTAGGTCAGATGCAGAGGCTGAAAGTAAATGGCTTATTAAAGAGACGAAGACAGACCAAGATAATTTTGACTCTTGATCTGCAACATTCCATCTCTCCACAGTCATGATGTTCTAGCCAGCCAAGGTCAAACAGTCTGCAGGATCTTCAATGTAGATACAGTTTCTTCAGAGAACTTCAGTTTATACTACCAGTGGTTTCAGTTCTGGGATGTTTATGGATATTGTATAACCAGCATGATTTCTTAGCTTATCTATGAGTTTCTACCATTTAATAGAGTTTACTTTTCAAAATGGCATCTGCATGTTTGTAGTTTGATAAAATATACATTAACAAAATTTGCTACTTTTACCCTTCGGTATATAATTCAGTGGTATTAAGTATATTCACATCATTATATTCATTTTTTAAAATTCTTATTTTAAAAGGCATTAAAACACTTTCATAGGCTCCTAAATGCATCATGGGTCCTACACGCTGAGCTTCCAATGTCTGATATCTAAATGGGACCAGCTTGGACCTCCTGCAAACCAGGTCAGTACCTGGATGACCAGGGACTGTGAGGACTTTCTCAGTCAATACTTTAAGTATCATTCAGACCCAATGCTTCTTGGCTGGGGACAGAGGGGGGCATGGGGGCAGCACCACAAGGAGCCCTTTATTAATTAGGCTTGTCACAACAAAGGATCTTTGTAAAGACTGGGGTTGTCTTTGGTTTTCCACTTCCTAAAAAAAAAAAAGGATGCTTATCAGAGGCCTTAAAAAGAAGACAAGAAAAAGTGACTTGCTGAAAAACAAGAAGAAAATGAATTTGGAACAGGATAGAGTTCAAAAGAAAGCATCACTTCTCTGAACTAAATTAGCTCTCTCAATGCCCAGTTCTTTAGAAGGCCACAAAATTGCATCTCCATTCTGTGTCCCTGTTATCTTCCCTGGTTTCATTTTAGTGTAGAGAGACCTATTATTTTCCTTTTCCTTTTTTGGGGGTAGGTGTTTTAAAAATAATAGCATGGAAGTATTAAATCTGGCTGCATGAAATAATCATGTATAAGCCTTGTAGCTTAGAATAAAGTGTGGTTTTGTCAAACTTTTACTGGTAAATTGAGGCTGAAATTTAAGTAGGTTATGTTTCAGGTTCCATAATGTGTCTTCATTATTTTTATTTGAGTGCTACTTTTATTTGAAATGCATCTGAACATATCCACTATTTTTCTCTTTTCCTATTAATGTTCTGACTCATTATCTCCTAACAAAAGACTAATTGCCATTTTCTGAGTATGCTTGTTTATCTTTCTATCTCTTGAATGAAATGAGTAAGAGTTTTAGAATCTGTAAATTAGGTAGTGGCAGGGGGTAGAATTGGAGAAGAGGAAAGAGGCCATGTGGTTGTACCTAGTGTCTCGTTATCCATGTCAGAGTGTTCCATAATACTACTTTGGAATGTAGCTCTCTATTACTTGGATCCAGAAGGAAATGGTGACCTTCCTGAACCTAAATATTTTGCCTGGAAGACCTCAATGTGTGTTATACATGTGTGTACTGATCTCACATGTACACATGTAGGTATGGTTTTGTAGCTTGATAGGCAAACAATTCCAGCTCTGAGTCTTATGTCATTCTGCCAGTACTAAGAAACCACATTTCCCTGGCCCCAGCTTCAACCTAATGATCTGATGGTAGTTGTTCATGTAACTCCAAAGGGCTTCCATAATTTCCCCGGTTGATTGGTATATTCATCAGCATCTTCACTGTTGTAATTTAAAGAACTGATCACGTAACTTAGAGGAAGGAAGATTTATTTGCTCACAGTTTTCCTTGGAGATATTGGAGTTCAGTCCATGTGAGGCCGGGGACTGCAGATCTCAGGGCATGGCAGTGGTGGGAAGTGGAGAGAGGGGGAGCACAGGCTTTATTTTCATACCATGGAAACCGGAGCAAGAGAGCAAGCGAGGGGAGGAGGAACTATATATAATCCCCAAGGCTGCAGCCACAAGGATCCACCTTTCCTAGTCACACTCTACTGGCCTGGGTCACCACCCAGGTAAACCCATTACAATGTTCAATCCATTACAATGAATCCATTGCTGAGATTACAACCAAGCCCTGTTTGTAACATTGCCACCCCATTTCCATGAGGGTGGGGGACACCCAAAATCTAAACCATTACAATTGGGATACAATAGGATTTTCCTTCCTGGATATAATATACAGTTGCTGCTAGATGAGCAGAAGGAAGGAGGGGAGGGAGAGAGGGAGGCAAAGAGGAATGAAGTAACATTGTTGACTGTTTACCATATGCCAGGCACTGGCCTAGTTTTCTTGCATGTGTTAGCTCACTTAACCCTCACAATCACCCTGGGAAACCATCCCTGTTAGAATTATATGTTGGGGAAACTGTATGCCAGAGAGGTTAAATATTAGTAATGACACAGCAGGTAAGGATCCAGAGTGAACCCAGGTCTGATCAGATGCCTGATTTTCAGCCACCTTGTACAAACATGACTCAATTACATACACATACTTTGCAGGCCTTCGTGGTCTCACCTGAAGCTTAGTGGATTGAACAGCATGACAGTTAATTTTATATGTCAACCTAGCTAGGCTGTGATGCCCAGTTTTTTAAGTCAATTGTTAGTCTACATGTTGCCTTGAAGGTATTCTTTAAATGTGACTAATATTAGATTTTTAAGTAGAGGAAATTATCTTCAATAATGTTCATAGGCCTTGTCCAATCAGTTGACAGCCTTAACAGCAAAACACTGAGGTTTCCTGGAGCAGAAAAAATTTAGCCTCAAGACTGTAGCATAGATATCCTGCCTATTTCCAGCCTGCCCACATGCCCTGTAGATGTAACACTTGCCATCCCCCAAATTCATGTAATTCTGTGAGCCAGTTTCTCTCTCTCTCCCTCCCTCACTTTCTGTTTCTGGGAAGCACCCTGACTGATACAGACAGAACGAGCTTTACAAACTCTTTGACTCTCAAATTCTGTTTGATTCTATTTGACTCTATCACATTGATCCTATTCCATTGAAAATGTTTATTTTATGACCAAGTAATCTTTTTCATTAAAGTCCTCAGCAGGCATTTAATTCAAGGCTGCTTGAAAATTAGGAAATAAATAGTTTAACCCCCGGTTGATCTTGTGTATCACCAACAGTATAGAAATTGTGACGTCTCATTTCTCAGGAAACTGAGGTTCTCAAGTATTTTTTAGTGTGTGTCCTATCAGTAGAAGGATACCTTGTTTCTCTTAAAACTTTACCCTTGTCATATATGTGTGTATATATATGTAGACACTAGATATAGATATAGATGTAGATAATATATCACAGTACTGGGGATTGAACCAGGACCTAGAACATGCCAGCCAAGTGTTCTACCACTGAGCTACATCCCCAGCCCTTTAAAAAAAACTTTATTATTTTTTGAGATAGGGTATCACTAAGTTACCTGAGCTGCCTTGAATTTGCCATCCTCCTGCCTCAGCCTCCTGAGTAGCTGGGATTACAGGTCTGAGCCACCACACCTGGCTACCTTTGCTGTATATTACCTTCTGAACTTAAGTAACCACAATCCACCTTTTGTTTCCAAGTTAGATCATGAAGCTCACTTCTGCTCCAGAGAACTTGGGATTATAACAGATTTTTATTTCTTCTTCTTAATTATGCTTAATTTCTACAGTGAATATATTTGACTTTTGTAAAGAAAAAAAGAGGTCTTAAAAATCAAGAATGCTAGGCCTCAGATTTATACATAGCCCATTATAAATATGAATCAGTGGCAGAGGCAAATGACCTCACATAGCACAGACTGAATAATGAGAAAAATGATACTTGTGTTTTATATGATTAAAATGATAGGACTAATCAAAATTCATGCATTTGAAGGAAATATGTCAGTAGCTAGTGTTTCACAGCACATTGTTTAGTTTTTGATGCTGGCCATAACTAAAATTTATGTGTTATTAATCTTTAAAAGTCATATTTTTCTTTGGAATGAAACCTTAGTATGTTGACCATATTCATTAATGATGTAAATATTTAAATTTATACTCACAGCCTAAATTTCTTTGTACTTTTCATGACTTTTTTTTTCCTGTAGTTGCATACCTATATTTGTTATAAATGCTTTCCTTGGTAAATTTTCTCAAATAAAGAGGGATAGTAAGCCAGGAGTGGTGGTGCATGCTTGTAATCCCAGCTTGGGAGGCTGAGACAGGAGGATTGCAGGTTCGTGGCCAGCCTCAGCTACTGAGGCCCTCCATAACTTAGTGAGACCCTGTTTCAAAATAAAGAATAAAAAATAGGGCTGGGGGTGTAGCTCAGAGGTAGAATGTCCCTGGGTTCAATCCCCAGTACTTAAAAAAAAAAAAGGATAGTAAATGTTTCTTAAATATTTAACAAAACTATAGTCCTCTAGTTACATAGTTATTGTTGCTACATTTGCCAATGACTCTTCTAATTGTAATGTAATCACTGGGAGAAAATAAATATCTAATAGGAATAAAATTGCTTGAAGTTTAGTGGAGGAAATGCGTGAAGGAGTCTGCCCCTAGTCCTCCCAGGGCAGATCTGGTAGATTCAGATGTAGGGGGGTTGCTCTTCTCCTTCCACACCATGCTGCATGTGTGCCTAGTAGACAGTTAGGGAAAGGTAGGTCTTCAGTCAATTCTATGTAAGTGGTAAAGTCATTATTCATGATGTATACTGAAAATAATGAAAGAAAATATCACAGCAATCTACTTTTATATTTACTTTCATTGTATCCAATGTGACATTCACATAGATAAGTTTGCTGCTTCAAATACCTTTTAAGAGTAAATGGAATACCCCAAATGAGCATACTTACAGACATCCTAAAAAAGGATGGTCTTCGCTGTACTAATGCCAGGTGGCTAATAGCTATCTTTAATGTGGACACACGGTTAGTTCACAGTGACTGATTTGGCCAGGAAACATAACCCATTATGCATTTTTATGGATGAGCTAGATGAAGGAATTGAGACTGTGCTTTCAAATTATCTTATAATACAAAATTAGGCAGAACTGCTGATGTTCCAGAAGGTAGGCCTAACACTGAAAGTGACCTTGAACAATAAAACTATCAAAAATAAAAAGATCCTAATGAAAGAGGATGAAATCAAATTAGAATAAGTATAACGAAAGAACAGCCTACCGGATGGTTGGGAAAAATTGAGTGAGTACTGGGTATACAATTGACTGAGAAAAAGCAGTATCATTTTATTCTGCAAAAAGGATGCAAGAGATAATGATACTGAGAATAAGAATAGAGCACCCAAGAGGCAACAGGGATGGAGGTGATGTGGGCATCTAAGAGCCCATCACTTAAAGATGCATTTGATACATTATTTTACTGAAAGAAGTGGTGAAATTGTGTACTGTTTGCTCTTCAAAATGATGGGAGGTCAACTGGGAAACCCACTCACTAAGAAGACCTGCCTGTAACATCCTAACCTGTCTTGCCATAATCTGTTTAAGAAAAAGTAGAAGAAAGAGAAAGAGAAGGAAAGGAAGAAACAAGCTTCCTAATCAATTTTCTTTTTTTGTGTGACTATAATTAATGATGACTTACTATATTTTTAATACTTTTGTTGGTGCATTGTAATGATACATCATAGCGAAAGTCATACAAGTAAACATGCACCGGAGTTTCCCTTCAGGTCCCACTCCACTACCCACCCCTCCCTGTATGTAATTGAATCCATTTTCTTAATGCTAGCTTTCTCCTGCAAGGATTCTCTTGCTACAACTTCAGTGGTTCTGTGTCTGCGGGGCCCGTTTTGCCCTCAGCATTCTTTGCTCTGACACTTTCTTTCCCACCTTTTATCAGCATGTTTTATTGAACTCCCCAATCCCTTTTTGAAACAGCACACTCAAACATGACTAGGGATTGATTTCTGCTGTTGCGTTTTGTTAGGTCTTGCTCTCTGTCATGCTCCCTTGGAAGTTAGCATTATTGGTGACCATTGCATTCTTCAACCTCTCTGCCCCTTCAGGACCTATAACATTGCAATATCTCTCTCCTTTCCTGTCCTTCATGGCTTCTTTATGGCCACAAGCAATGTTTGGACCCCAAAACCCTGCTCCTTCCATTTCACACAATCTCAGAGAATTCATCCACTACTATGGTTCTGTACCAACCATCATTCAGGGAGCATAGCTTTTTATTGTTGTGTGATTTCAAACTTAGAATTGTACAAGGAGCTCCCATATAATCGTTAGGCCGAGTCACCAGTTGTTTACCAGATGAGAGTGGGCTGGAGAACCATGCACCTTTATCCTAAATAGATTAACGTGGATTTCCTAAGAACAAGGACACATGGCTATGGTATAGTTTTCAATCTCAGGAAAATTTGATAAAGTACAATTATGTAATCCATAGTCCACATGCAAATATCATCCACCATTCCAATAATGTTCTTTATAGCTATTTTTTTCCCTGCCAATGAGCACTGCTGTGCATGGGGCACTGACTTCTCTCCAGGCCATCTGTCCCATGCCATCACCTTCCAAATAAACATTTTGTACTGATGTCATCTCAAATTAAAAATGTCTAAAATGTGACTCATCATTTCCCCCCTGAAAGAAGTCCTCCCCCATTCCCTCATTTTCCTTAATCTTTTCAGTAGCATCATAGCTGTCCCAGCCATCCAGATTTGAAGCTATGAATCATCTTTGGTTCTTCATCCCATTAGCCAAGCAAGTGCTCTGAGTTCTTCCTGTAACTATTTCTTCCACCCTGATTCTGCAAAAGCCTTTGTGTGCTAATGCCTACTCATTGCACATCTCAGACAAAACCTTCCAGTTACCCTCACCTACCTGAAGGGCTCAGAAAAAGCTTGAAAATTCTTGTCCTACCTTAAGTAAACTGAGTAAAAAATCAGTGTCAGAGCAGCACCAAATGGTGGGCCAGCCAGTATATAATAATTTACAAAACTGTTTCTATACAAAATTTCTAAACACATCTTCCCACCCTCACTAAAGAAACGTTGAGCAAAGACCTAACTATTTTGTTAGGACATTGAACATATAACAACTGTATACAACTCACATATGTAGAGGAAGTATATCATTAGCCTTCTTCCCAAGCCCATCACCAGTGGGAAAACACTTAACGCTTCCATCCAGTTAAAGCCTCCTTTGGTTCCATAGTTTAAATAGTTCCTCTAGGAAATGTTTAATCTATCTTGAAAGTACTCTCACTCTCTCCCATCCCCTGTGTACAGTAAAGATCTAACATAGCAGAGGGGAGATTACTCTCCTTTAAAAAGCCTGATTACAAGGTTGGCCCTTGGTTGACATCTAGAAACTTGGCTTTCAGGATAAGAATTCCCTGATTTGAATCTGTGCCCAATCTGTTTGTGCAAACAATATGGTTTACGGCAAACACCTGTTTTCCTTCTGGGAGTTTGAAATTTTAGTACATGCCATGCAGAGGATACCCATGTGAGCAATCCCCAACAAAATCCCTGGGCACAGAGTCTCTAACAAGATTCCCCAGGAGACAGCATTTCACAGCTCATTGTTGAGGGAATTGTATTCATCTTGTATGGCTCCACTGGGAGAGTGCTCTGGGAGGTTTGCACCTGGCTTCTCTGGACTTCAGCCTATGAGCCTTTTCTCTTTGCTGATTTTACTTTGTACCCTCTTGCTGTAATAAATCAGAGCCATGAGTACAACACATGTTGTACTCAGATATATATGTGTGTGTGTGTGTGTGTGTGTGTGTGTGTGTGTGTGTGTTATGTATGTATGTATGTATATGAGTCTTCCTAGAAAATCATCAAACCTAGGGGTGGTACTGGGGATACTGACATATCCTATTTTTCTCCCTGAAAAGTGGAGAAAAAAAGTGTGTTTCTCAAAGTGGCTACAACTTTGAGAAACTTTGATCAAGTGGGTTACCATCCCACTTGATCATATAATATGATTTTGACACTCCTTCCATTGAGAGGCAGAGTTACTCTCCCTAGAATCTGGGTGAACTGTCTATGGTGGAAGTGATGTGATGTGACTTTTGAGGCTAGATGATAAAAAGCAATATGCCTTCCTTCTGGTTCACTTTGTAGTATGCTCATTCTCAGAACTTAGTCGCCATGTTGTAAGGAAGCTCAAGAAGGCACATGGAAAGGACCTGTGTGGTTGTTGCAGCCAACAGCCCAGCTGAGACCCCAGGGGACAGCCAACATCAACTACCAGTTGGAATAAGAGATGTTTCCAGCCCCTAGACCTCAAGTCACCCCCAACTTTCAAGTCTTACCAGCTGAGGCCCTAGATATTGTGGAATAGACAAATGCTGTCTCTACTGTACCCTGTTCAAATTCCTGACCCGAAGAAGGCATAATAAGATGGCTATTGTTTTATACTATGGGGGGGGCGGTTATATAGCAATAGGAAGGGCAACTCTTTCTAAGAGGACATCTAGTTTATGAGAAGATAGATGTGACTTAGCATACTGATGCCAGAGGGAAGAGTAGGGTTCTACATATATAGTGTCACATAGTGTTCTCTGCCTGTTCTGGGTCTCTGGGGTGATGCTCTGGTATCCCTAGTGCTCTTTTCCTTGCTGGAATGAGTGGCTAATGTATTTGGATTTTGTAATTGACAGTCTTTTTCTCTTTCTCCCTGAACTTGGTTGGAGCCCAGAAAGCAAATGGGATAATTCAACGTCTTTTCCACTTCCATTGATACTGCAGACCCCACAGAAGCCTTCTGTGACTCCCATTCAGTCCTAGTTGCACTGTTCAACTCTGCAGTCCCTGTCAACACCCACTTCTGCAGACTTGTGGCTACTTCCAGATCCTGTCTCTGCCATAAGATGTCCAAAGTGGCTCAGGATAGATAAATCTTAGAGGATCCTTCTGCCTGACCATGTCAGTCTGCGAGGTGGTCTATTTTAAGAGTAGTCAACAGGGATGGGGCCAGGAGATCCTCTGTCATTATTTTCATTTATCTAATGCACTTCTCTCTGTCCAAGATTAAAGGCCTAATTTCCCAGGAATGAGAAAATTGGGAAATCAAGGGTCCCTTTCTTCTGTCCTGCTTTTCTTTTCCCTTATTCTTTCCTTCCTACAATTCCCCAGATAAACAAACTTTTCCCTACCTTCGTTCTCTCTTCTCTAAGCCTTCAGAACAAAGGATATTTCCCCCATACCTTTGGAGAGCCCCATGATCTTATGTTTGACTATTGATATTCTAAGGTCCTCAAAACTGTGTTGCTAAAAAAATAAATAACCCAATCAAGAAATAGGCAATTGAATTGAATAGACACTTCACAAAAGAAGAGATACAAATGGCCAATAAATACATGAAAAAGTGTTCAACATCATTAGCAATCAGGGAGATGCAAATCAAAACTACACTGAGATTCCATCTAACCCCAATCAGAATGGCAATCATCAAGAAGTCAAATGGCAAAAAATGTTGGCGAGAATGTGGGGAAATTGGAACACTTCTACATTGTGGGTGGGATTGCAAATTAGTTCAGCTGCTATGGAGATCAGCGTGAAGATTCCTCAGAAAACCGGGAATGGATCCACCATATGATCCAGCTATACCACTCCTGGGTATCTTTCCAAAGGGGCTGAAATCAGAGAACTACCGTAATATATACATACCCATGTTCATAGCAGCACAATTCACAATAGCCAAATAACCCAACCTAGGTGTCCATCAACAGATGAAAGGATTGCAATGGATTATGGGATATACATACAAATTCTACTCAGCAATAAAGAAGAACAAAATTATGTCATTTGCAAGAAAATGAAAGGACCTGGAGAACATGTTAAGTGTGATTAGCCAGTCACAAAAAGTGAAGGGTCATATGTTTTCTCTAATATGTGCAAACTAGGGAGTATTTGGAATACTAGAGGGACTCCAGATAATGGAGGAGAAACCTCAGTGGAGCCAGGGAGGTGGTCTAATGGAAGGGGAGGGGAAAAAGTGAAGTTCATTAAAGGAATTACTACCATCGGCTATGTGTATATATGTGAAAATACCAATGTCAGTCTCAGTACTCTGTATGGGTAAGGGGGGGATAGTGAGGCAGCAGGGGGGGGCATCAAGTGCTGTGTGCATGTATGTCACTGTCAACATGATTTACATTATGTGAGACTATAATGCGCCAATAAAAGCATATAAAAATAAACCAGTTTCTAAAAATAAAAAAAAACCTGTGAGTTAGATTAGAAGGCTATTGTCTTGCTGAAAAAACAAACCCTATTTTGCATGTTGCTCCTTGGTTGGTATGTATCTGAAATAAATTTTAATCTCTTCTTGGGAAAATAATTAGTTCCATATGCTGAAAGAGGAAAACATATTATTAATTTTCAAATGACTCTCCTCCATTCATTTGAGTGGTACAGCAAATTACTTGCTTGTCCCAGATTCCCAGCCATCTCAGTTTTCCTTGTGTCTAAGCTGAAGTCAATATTAAGGTCCTTTAAGGTTGTTCTTAGTGTGCCTTCTTTTTTTCTATTCTATCTCATGCCATTTGTATTAAAATTTGAAAAGCATACTCTGCCTTCTTATGATAAATTATATCTTCCAGGTTCCTAGCAATCTGTTCGTTTTTTTAATACTGCTTTGTTCACCTACTCCATATTTGCATCCTTCTGATTCCCAGTTGTCTGCTTCCTAATGAATCTACCATTTGCCTTCATTCTTTGTTATACATGCCCTGCTCCCTTTGTTTAGACTTATTTTCTTGCTCTGATTCTAAGTATCTCAGTATTCCAATACTGCATATCATTCAGGTATATATTAGTTAGGATGCTTTTGGTAAGATGCACAAAACCCAGCCCAAACTGAATCAGGCAATAAAAGTATTTACTGGCTCACATTATTTTTTGAACATTGGAATTCAGGAAAGCATTGATACAGCAATGCATCATTTTTCTTACTCTCAAATCTGCCTTTGAAGGTGTTGATTTCATGCTTACACTAGTTACAGGGACGCTGCCAATAGCAACCTGGGCTAGATGCTTCCTCATTTACGTCCAATAGTGGAAAAAGAGCTCTTTAACCCAAACCATTGAACAAAAGTCCTGGGCTTTAATTAATCTGTTTGGACACAGTCAAGTCACACACCTAACTGAACATATCGCTATTTTTGAGAATGGGGTGAGATGATGCTCATTTTATTAGGCCAATTAGCTTCTGACCCTAGTCCTGGGACTGGGGCCAATCGTACTCTAAGTCTCTGGAAGCTACACGTTGGGAAATGGGAGAAGTGGATTCCGGGGTGAGCTGGAGCCAGCCTGTAACAGTTTGCTTGAGCCGATTAAGCTCATGTCTTCCTACCCAGCTCAGTTTCACTGCTTCATTCTGGTCACCTGGTCAGCTATATCAGGAGTGTTTATCCCACAGAAATTGTCAAATGTTACAAATTGGATTTTTTGCTTGTTTGTTGATATACTAGTAACTTCAGAATTGCTCCCTCTCAATGCATTCATTCTTTTTAAAAATAACTGCTTTACTGAGATACAATTTCACATATTGTAAAATTCACCCTTTTTAAGTGTACAATTCACTGCTTTTTAGTATATCACAGGGCTGTACAATCATCAACACAATTTCTAAATATTTTCAACACCCCCAAAAGAAACCCCATGCCCATGAGTAGTCACTCGCATGACTCCCCATCCTCTCCATTCTCTGACAACTACTAAGCTACTCTTCTGTTTATGGATTTGCCTTCTCTGAATATTTCATATACAAATGCATATAATATGTGGTCTTTTGGTTTAGCTTCTTTCACTCAGCATAATGTTTTCAAGGTTCACCATGTTGTAGCGTGTATCAGTGATGCACTGTATTATAGACTACAGTTGTTTACCCATCCATAAACTGATGACATGTGAGTTTTTGAGATCCAGTTCTCATCACAGTTCTGGAATTCAGTCCTTTCCATTTCTAATAGTTAGTACTTCTGCTGCTAAAATCATTTCTTTTCTAAAATACAACATTTCATCTTGTTACTCACCTCATAAAAATATACCTTCCTGTCTGCCTATGAGGTAGAAAAGGAACACATTTACTTTGCTTTTGAAACTCTCAAGTTTGACCTCATTAGAGATGGGAATAAGATCCCACCTTCCTCTGAGGGGACAATTTGGGTTAATAATGCTCATATCTCATTAAAATATCTCTATGAAACCAACTAACCATCCAACCAACCAATCAACCAACCAAAAAAAAATGCCCCAAGAAATAACCCCCAATGACAATAGCAAAAGTCCAAAATGTATAGATAGTGATGTGGATATTATGTAGCTTTATGATTTCATAGTCTATATTTCTTTTCATCTCTTAATTATTAAAAGTTTCTGGAGGGACAATGAGCCTTACAGTCAGAAAGATCTCATTTGTAGTCCTGGCTTAGTCACTTATTATTGGCTTTCTTTAAATTCTCTCCCTCTGAGATTTTAAGCAAATCATTTTATGTATGAAGTGGGGGAAATAATTCATACCTCAGAGCCCAGTTATGGATTAAAAGATAGAAACACTCAAGTACTGTGTCCCACCCATAGTAGGCACTCAATAGATAAATGGACACTCTTATGGTTGAACATATGGCTAAGATTTTCAACAAAACTGATCTACGATTAGAACTACTTTGGTGTTCTTTCATTGTTTTATAGCTTTGGTGATTTAATTTCAGTAGTCCTAGTGCTTTAAAACTAGAAGTAATTTAAAGCAGAGATTAGATAATCAGTTAAAAGGCTTTATGTTTCATGTGTGCCATCACCCCTGGTGTACTCTGAATCAATATTTCCTTTGGAAACGGTCAATGATAATATCTTGTTTTATAATAATGAAGCAGTTATGAAGTGACCTAAGGATCAATGTCTTTATACTGGGTTATGTTGAGATAAATTTCTCATAGGAATGAGTCTTGGAGCTTGGTACTTACCACTGTTGTAGGAAGTATGACTTGGAAAGAATTGTTAAAGATGTAGTCCAAGATATTGTTCTTTGAAATGATTATAACCTATATTAATGATAATGACAACAAAAGCAAAATGTTGAATGATAGTTAAGTTGTAATTGTCTTGGCCTCATTTAGATGATCATAAAATTTAAACTGATCTTCATGTGTATGCTTAGAGTTTAGAAAAATTTTACATGTAGAATAATTTTACCTTTGTAATTTTATAAAGAACCATGAGCTTTCAGGATTCAAACTACTAATAAATTTAACAGCAATTCATTGAGGCATTTGCTGAGAGACCAAATTAATCAATTGTTGAAATTTTACCTTTGATCCTAAGATTAATATATTAAGATCAACTTTTGAAGATCACTCCTTTCTACATACTTTAGTCATTCGATGTTATTTCTCTTTTTTCTCCCCATAGGATTATCCCTGTCAAGATGATTACTCAATAGTCCACAGAAAATGCCATTCTCAGTTCACAGATGTAGATGGTTCCAAAAGGTTTGGCATCAATATTTGGCATGATGAGAGTGGGATTTATGCTAATTCAGATGTAAAACAAAAACTCTACTCACTGACTGTTAGTCCTATTGTCCCCTTTTTAAAATAATGTATCAGATTCTCTGGCTAATGAAAGAATAATGGATGTAAGGGTTGATGATTTCCTGTCTTAATAAAAGCAATGGAAGTAGGTGTGTTTGTTTATTTATGTATTTATGTATTTATGTATTTATGTATTTATGTATTTATGTATTTATTTATTTATGGTACTGGGGATTGAACCCAGGGGCATCCTACCTCCGAGCTACACTCCCAGCCCTTTTTATTTTGTTTTGAAACAGAGCCTTGCTAGGTTGCTGAGAGTCTTGCTATGTTCCTAAGGCTGTCCTTGAACCTGTGATCCTCCTGTCTCAGCTTCCCAAGTACTAGTATTATAAGCATGTGCCACCATGCCCAGCTAAGTATGTTCCCTTAAACACAAAATTTTATATTCCAGACCACTGTTTATATCTTTATTTTCTTAGGCTACCCTGTCATTTTCCAAAGTTTAGTATGTGTACCACTGAGTGTATACCACACAATTCTAGGTGATATCATGGTGATTTTATTTTGTTGGATGGTGCATTTCTTTTAATAATTATTAGGAAAAAATGGGTAAAATTAACCAGTTAAGCTTATGATGGCTTAGTATGGGGCTAGATTTTTAAAAGTGAGCCAACTTGAATTCAGTTTAAAGGTTGTTTTCCTTTTTTACAAACATATTAATTGACACATACAATTATACGTATTTATGTTGTACAGTATGATGTTTGATACAAGTATACAATGTATAATAATCAAATAAGGGTATTTGGCATTTCGACCACCTCAAACATTTATAATTTCTTTCTGTTGGGAATATTCAACATTCTCTTTTCTAGCTATTTTGAATTGTTTTAATCATATTCTTTCTACTGAGCTATAGGACACTGGAATGTATTCCTCCTTCCTAACTATATTTTGGCACCTGTTAACCAATCTCCCTTTATCCTTTCTCACCCCTTCTCCTACTAGCCTCTGGTGACCACTGTTCTACTCTACACTTTAAAGAAAACTATTAAATGAATAAAAATATAGGCAATAGTCAGATTTGACATAAAACTCAAATGGCTGAAGTTTGGGCAACACTAGCTCTATAATAATGTGTGTGTGTGTGTGTGTGTGTGTGTGTGTGTGTGTGTGTGTCTTTTACAGACTTTGATTTATCTGTGGCAGATAGTTGCACTGTATTTGGTAAGCATGATGTTTTTCCTTATTCCAGATAAAATCTTTTCAGTGTATAGAATAGTAAGGATGCAGACAGTATAATTTTAGTGAAACCTTAGGGGTTTGATGGGAACCACAGTCATCGTGCTAGATATGAAAGAAGCCTTAGCAATTGTTTTGACTCACTGTCCCACATTTCAGATGAGCAAACGGGCCCAGGGAGACTTAAGTACATTGTTGTATTAGTCACCTGGGGCTGCCATACCAAAAAGTTATCGATTGGCTCAAACAACAGAAATTTGTTTTCTCACAGTTCAGGAGGCTGAAAAGTCGAATATCAAGTTTCTGGTAAGTGACTTTCTAGAATTAGAACCAAGATTCCCTGACAACAATTTCAGCACTCTTCATCTACTCACCATCGAGGCAAATGTGACACAGTTCTTAGTGATTAAGCTGACACTGTCCATTTAGCCTGTGACTCTCTGGTGTTTTGCCTGTGGCCAGTTGGTCAAATGGCCATATGACCCATGGCCCACCCAACCCTTCCAACAGAGAGCCAGCTCACACTTCTTTCTCTTGTAGTCTGTCTATGCCTGCCTGATGTTATATTCATGTGAAAGCCTTGTTTTTCCATGGTATTTATCGGCCATTATTTTTACCAAGTGGAATTAAAGTGTTAAAAACATATATGGGTGCTTAAAGAAGCAAAGCAAAGATGCTCAAAATAAAGAATTGTGACCAATTTTTCCTATTTTGAGAAATACTCTGCCCCTCTGAAATATTCCCTGGTCCTACCCTCAAATCCAGAATTAGTTGCTCTCTTAAATGTTTGTGCTTTTTGATTGTCTCTTTCATGGCACTTGTCTGGTTGTCTTAGGGTCATTTCACATGAGTTCTTGGAAAGTGAGGACCATGTCTACTCATCTGGGGGCCACTGGTGTCACATAGCGGGCACTCAGAAATGCTGAAGGAATTAGCATAAAGATGTCTGCATAATCATACACTGGTATGAGTGGATGCGTGGGTAATTAATACAACTGCAGTCCTACAATCAGAATGGCCTTCGTTAAGATTCATATAATTAGTACATTTGTTTTAATGGGGGCTTTAATGGTAATCTTGCAAAAGGGAGGAGTTAGGAAAATTAGCCAGCTTCTACCTTCAGTGAACTTACTATTCAGTTACTCACCAGTTGTTGAGAAAAGAAGTTTTCTTCTTCATATCATTACATAAAGTCTATAACACCCTTTATTTTCTTTGAAAAAGTAAATCTTTTTCAGACTTGGTATTTTAAATAATATTAGCAATAGGCTACCTGTGATCCATCTCACACGCAATTACAATGGATCAAGGTGTTGGGACTGTGTGGTAGAGGCCTTCAACTCAACAATAATCAGTAACCCTAGTCATGACCTCTTTCCTGAACTTGAGTCTCACATAGACTACTCATCCCCACCAGGCAGGAAAGGAAACTCATGTTCAAAATAGAAGTAATATTCCATTCCAAATTAACCTCTCCTGTTTCCTAATTGCTGTACTTCTACCTGTAATTTTAAATTTCTTTCTCCTTTAATCTACCTCTTCCCAAAATTTGGTCTGGGGGTGCTAGTAGGTGTTTCTGGAAGAAAAAATATTCTGTGGCCAAACACTTTTGGAGAATCCTTATCTTGGAGCATTATATTGCACATGCAAATATTAAAGATCCTGAGAATTTCTGTAAAACAGAAGACAGTTACACCCCATTTAACCCAGCATTCCCCAGGTTTCTTTCATCCCAGCTTCACTTTTGTAAAGAGTACCTATTAATATATACTAGGCTACTTATATTTAATGGAAAACAGGAAAAACATTGAGCTAAGCAATTTAGAAATAAGGGTTCAGGACAAAATTAAAATTTACTGAGTGCCTAGTAAGTACCACATATATAGGTAAAGTTTTTAAAATTCCAATTCTAGTACTAAGAAAAAAAGTCACCCTCAATATCTCTTCTGGTAAGTAGATTAAGACAGAAATCCAACTCCACAATGATGAAATGAAGCATAAATTTACCTTAAACGTTAAGATGATTGGCACATTCTAATCTATACTTTCTCCCTTATCTTCCTAAGCAAAGAATGAAGACTAACTCCCTGTATTTTAAATTCTTAAAACTACTTGTGTCACATTTCACTTGAAAGTTTTCATTAACTACCACTAGAACTTAATGGTCTGTGGTTTCAACTATCATTTTAATATGTAGGCAGAATTGAGTATTTGTAGGTTATAATTACTTTATCCTGTGTGGCAACAGCAGTCTAAGAATTTAACACAAGTCTTTCTACCTCAACATTTAATCTAATTCATATAGGTACCTCATAAGTGTCACTGTATTAGAATCTAAGATTCTATGGGATAAATTCTTAACCTAAGCTCAAGAACTATCAGAAAAAACTGAATTGAATTGAAGTCTAAACAAATGGGTAGAATCATCAAATAGGAAAACAAAAAGAAAGGGATAACCTGAAGCAAATTTGGAAAGATTTGGGAGAGAAGATATTCAAGTCGTAATTGGAAAATTGGAAAAGATAAGGAATTACAGTGAGAGCATTTTTCTATATTGTATTCTTTTTAAAAAATATTTATTTACTTACTTATTCATTCATTCTGGGGATTGAGCCCAGGGACATTCTACTTATGAGCTACACCACCAACCCTATTTCACTTATTTATTTTTAATTTTGAAACAGGTCTCACTGAGTTGCAGAGGGCCTCGCTATATAAGTTGCTGAGGCTGGCTATAAACCTGCAATCCTCCTGTCTCAACCTCCCAAGTACTGGGATTATAGGCATACACCAACATACCTGGCTCTATAGTAGTACTTTCTTTAAAGGAATTTGGTTCACATTTTTATTAAAAATGTATACAAACTCCCAATATGTTTACTTCTGGTAGTATATTAACAAGAGAGTTGATAAGACTGATAACTAAAGGGTTGACTGGGCTGTTTTTATGAGACCCAAGAGTTAGTCACAGAAAAGTCCGTAGTCGTGACTTAAAAACACAGACTGTGCATGTATATTGTGGCTTTCTAAAAGTGGAAGTACATCATACAAAGAAAGAGCTCTAAAAGGGTCAAGCAAATATAGAAATCAAGCCAGTTAGAGAAGAGAAGCCAGGGAAATCATAGAGTATTTCTTTTCAGGAGGTCTCTTTCCCATAAGTAGTTTAAAGTTTGATGGAGTGTACAAAAATCTCGCAGGAAAATAGAAAAAGAAGCTGTTGGCATTTCTGGTTTTCATTGAATAGCAAAACAGTGGCCGTGAAGGAAAAGGAAAAAACTCAAGGAAATGTGTAGTTGAAAGGCAAGATGAGATGATAAAATACAGCTGATGAAGTGAATGCAGAGGCAAATTTAATGCCTCTCACTTCAGAGAAGTCGGGCAGAGAAAATGATCTCAAGGGATTGCCAGACAGATGGCGTGCTACAGAATCTTGGATTTTTCTGAAGACAGGTTTACCTCCATTGAAGTCCTGACGTAGAGAAAGGAGATTTTCTGAGTCGAGGATCACCAGATTGTCTCCCCCTCTGAAATGCAGCTAATGAAAGGTGGAGGTGGTGATTGTTCATGGAAAAATACCAGTGGTGAAATGTTTAAACTTTTCTGGACTTTTAGAACTAAATAGTCGAAAATGTACATCAGCTGCTCAGCTTGAAGTGATATGTGTTATTAAAGGGTTTGTGGTACAAGGGCTTCTGGGAGAAATGTTTGATTCTAGGGTGTGGCAGGAAGTGTAGAAGATGAGCCTGGATCACACTGAGTTTGAGGAAGATATGTCCAAGGGCCACAAGAGTCAACTGAAAGGGCGATAAATGGTCATAGCTGGAATATACATTGAGCATCAAAATAAATAGTACTGGCTTCTAACCCAAAGTAGAAAATAAATGTCTGTGAATCCATACTGATATAAATAAACGATTGAGTACATGCATAATTGGGAGAGAACAGACAAATCTCCCTATCACTGTGATGTGGAACTTGTGTGTTTTTTTCATAAATTAATTCTCTTGGGTGCAATATCTTATTTTTTTAAATGGCAAAAACACTTCTATATGAAGTTAGCAAAATTAGTGGTTCAAAAAATATCTGGTAGAAAGAAAAAATAGAGATAGTTGGGCTCAATAGATGCAAAAAGTATTGCATCATTTAATTTGTTAAAAATTTTAAATAGCCAGGCATGGTGGCACACATCTGTAATCCCAGTACTTGGGAGGCTGAGACAGGAGGATCACAGGTTTGAGGACAGCCTCAGCAATGTAGTAAGACTCTCAGCAACTTAGCAAGACCCCGTTTCAAAACAAAAAAATAAAAATGGGGGGGTGTAGCTCAGAGGTAGAATGCCCCTGGGTTCAAACCCCAGTACCAAAAATAAAATAAAATATATAAATAAGGCAAAACTAATCTAAAACATGAGTGGTGGAATAATGGTGGTTTTCTTTGAGCAATAGGACTGGGGGAGGCAGTAGGTCTGCTTCAGGGAGCATGGTGCTCTTTCTCTTGGTTTGAGTAGCAATTACTATACTACTTTCATTTGTGAAAATTAATTGGGCTGTAAGCTTATACTTTTTATGTTATACTTCAATAAAAGAATTTATCAAAGAAAAAATTGAGCTGGAGAGGTTTGCAGATTTGCCTTCTGAAATTTACTTAAGTATGGAATACAAATGCTTTCTAAATAATAAACACTTTTCATAGCCGAGGACTTTGTGGAACTGTTTTTGTTAGAGATAGGGCCAAGCATGGTGGCACACCCTGTAATCCCAGTAACTTGGGGGGCTGAGGCAGGAGGATCAAAGTTGGATGCCAGCTTGGGCAACTTAGACCCTTTCTCAAAATAAAAAGATATGAGGATGTAGCCCAGTGGTAGAATGTCACTGGGTTCAATCACCAGCATCATAAAAAAAAGTGACTCTTTGTTGTTAGAAATGTATGTTGTCCATTTCTTCATTCACTCATTCTACAAGTATTTATTAAACATATAGGGATGGCACTGGGAAAGAACTGGCCTGCCTCTAAAACCATAGATTACATAAACAGACAACTGTAAAATATTAGGATAATTGCTGTCATGTAATGTGTGCAAATGCAATGGGATTGTAGAGATGTTCTTTGGTTTCTTAGGGGAAATCAGAGAAGGTTTCTCAATAAGGAGGGACACAGTTGATATATGGAGAAGTTGATACATGAAGTTAATAAATGTGGCTAAAAGGAAGTTAATGTGGGTATGTGGGACAAGGTGGGATGAAGAGGGGATTCCAGACAGAATTAATGGCTAGAGAAGTCACAGGGGCATGATACTCTTTGGAAAGTTTCTATAGCTTGGAAGAGTGGCAAGAAAGGACAGGAGATGAGGTGATAGAGGAAGGCAGGAGTGAGATTATGAAAGGCCATGTATGTTGTACACAAGAAATAAGCTATTGAATAATATGGCAAGAAATATGAGTAGAAAGATAACTCAGTGGTTGCGTAGAGGAATGCTTGGAGGGGACATGGCTGGAAGAAGAAAAGCAGTAAAGAAGCTGCCAAAAGCATGCAGGAAAGAAGATGACAGAGAGGACAGAAAGCAGCAGGAGAAGAAGTTTAAGATTTAGAATTGGCAGGTCTTGGTGATTAATTAGGTGGAGAGGGGACCAGGTAGGAATCCATGATGATATCAGTGGTACCACTGATGATGATAGAGAACACCAAAGGAAAATTGTAGATATGGAGGAAAATGAGTTCTTCCTAGAATATGAACATATGTTGGGATGGCCAGGTAGGTTCACCTAGCAGGGAGTTGGGTATAAGGGGAATGTGGCCCAGAAGAATGACTTGGAGCCATGGATGTTCTCTGTGGAGGCTACGTAGCTGACAAAACTAAGGGAGCTCTGGGTTTACTTCTGAAGAGTAAGTACAGTGAGAAGATCATTATGGATGAGGTTGTGTAGAGGAAAGGGTTAAAGGATTGAGTTATTGGAGACCAACCTTGGATCCAGCTCCTTAAGAAGGAAATCATGGTCAACTGTGGGGACATTGAGTCAGGCGACTGGAGGTCCCAGGGAGGAGGACTTCTGAGATTCAGAGTAATGATGGAATGAGAAACAGGGAGGGTGTGAGCTTGTGATTAGAGTGCATTGCTAGAATTTGAGATTTTCAGGTTGGGCCAGTTCTGAGCTATAAACAGGATGTAAGTCCCCTGGGGGCAGGAGCACTTCCCTTCTTATCTCCAATAGGTAGGACAGAGTATATGACGTATGGTCAGTGCTCAATAAATATATGATGAGTGGATGAACGAATGAATGGGGTATTGCTGAAGTAGACTGAATGGGAAGTTAATAAATTGAATAAGGTCAAGGAAGTCTTTTGAAAGTTATAGAAAACTTGAGTGTCTTGGATTCATGTTCAGTCATGCATGTTTCCCACCTTCCTTAGAGGAAAGCAAGTTGATAGGTACAATTGGGAAGTGTCTCTTGCTTGGAATATGATCGATCATATTCAGAAAGCATCTTTTACTATTTCCTGCTTTAGAGAAAGTACGCTTGTATAATATATAAATGTTCATATTCTATTCTATTCCACAAAATTCTGTTTTAAGGGTTTCACCAGACTATCATTTAAAAAATGTTTATATGAAATATGTAATATCACCTATGATGTAGTCTAGCTAAATGTTTAACTTGAGTACATTAAGCTGTTGGTTCTATCTTTCACTTTATAGGAAATGCAAAGGATATAAAAGCAAACAAAAGGACACTACATGGAAATAGCCAGATAAATATAGAAGATGGGACACTCTGTAGCACAGTTGACCCAGTTTATTTAACAAGCTAGTGAGATTTAAAAGAGAAAAGGAGGTGATTCTGCTAGATGAGAAGAAGGAGCTTGGACCAGATTCTTGTTAGGACCAAGCAATTATGAAAGCATTTTGTGACAATTGAACATATTAGACCATGGACTGGGTATGAGAAAAGTGAAAGGTGATTGATTGCTGTGCAAAGGTACGGATCATTTAGTGAATAAAGCAGAATATCCACAATAGTGTACATTAAGTACATTGGTGAAAATTTTATTTATGTCTATAAATGTATAAAAAATCTGAAAAGATATATAATAAACAACAGAGGTAAGGTATGATTTGTAGGAATATATTTTTGTTTTCTTATTCTTTGTATTATCTTTTACAATGCATTTACATTTCTTTGGAATACTAAAAGGTTACTTTTTGTTTTAAAAATGAAAATGAAAAGCCGGGCGTGGTGGTGCACGCTTGTAATCCCAGTACTTTGGGAGGCGGAGACCGGAGGATCTGGGTTTGCGGCCAGCCTCAGTGCGCATGCGCGCTCACGTGATCTATCTCTCTCTCTCTCCTCTCTCCTCTTTCCTCTCTCCTCTCTCTCCTCTCTCTCTCTCTCTCAACCTAGTGAGGCCCTCTGCAACTTCATGAGACCTGGTTTCAAAAAATAAAGCATAAAAAAATAGGGCCGGGGGTGTAGCGCGGAGGTAGAACGCACCTGCGTTCAATCCCCGGTACCGCAAAAAAAAAAAAAAAAAAAATGAAAATGAAAAGAAACTGATGAAGTTTAGAAAGAATCCTTTTATTCTCAACACCACATGATAAGGAAATAACTTACTGTATTAGTTTGCTGGGGCTGCGATAACAAAGGACTACAAACTTAGTAGCTTACACAGCCGCATTTAATTGTCTCTCAGTTCTGTGAACCAGGAATCTGAGATCAAGGTGTCCACAGTTTGGTTCCTGCTGAGGGCTGTGAGGGAGCCTGATCTCTGCCTCTCTCCTAGCTTCTAATGGTTCCCTAGCCTCGCCTGTATCTCTGCCTGCATCATCTTCATATGCTGTTCTTCCTGTGTGCGTGTCTGTGTCCAAATTCCACCTATCTATAAGGATACCAGTGGAGTTGGATTACGGGTTTACAAATAAGGTCACTACAGATTCACCTTCATAAATCTGTATGTTGTATTCAAATTTGAACTTAGATATCCACAGGCTAAATACATTTTTGTTTGTAAAAATTCTACCACTTCTGATAAAAATTAATAAAGAAGGGTTTAAAAAAGTGCAAGTATTTATTACTGGGAAAAATATTGACTTTTGGAGAATTAGTATTAGTCTCATAAATGGTTTTCATTTTTTTTTTCTTCCAGTACTGGGGATTGAACCCAGGGCATTCTACCTCTGAGCTACACCCCCAGCCCTATTTTTTTTATTCTTTATTTTGAAACAGGGTCTCACTAGGTTTTGGAGGGCCTCACTAAATAGCTGAGGCTGGCTGCGAACCTATGATCCTCCTGTTTCAACCTCCCAAGTACTGGGATTACAAGCATGCACCACCACGCCTGGCTTGGTTTTGCTTTTTATGTAAGACCTGTGAGGTCTGACTATGAGGTCTGGCTGGAGGAGGTTGAGAACAAAAGGACTTCAGGAGTGGCAGGAAAATGCTACTAACCATCCCCCTGCCCCCAGCCCCATAAATCTACCTGTCCTGACCTGCACTTAAATCCACCAATTGGAGGAATATATGATTGGTTCTGCTCTCCTTCCCTCCTAATGTCCCATAAAAAGCCCCTAGTCTGTAAGGAAGGGGCTCCTGACTCTCGTGGACTCTCTCTCTTGGTCAGCTGCCTCCTCCCAGGTTTTATCTTGAAATAAAATCTGTTCCTGCTGTAGAGCTGTGCCTCTCCTTGTCCCCATATAATCCAACAAGACCCAGAAATGAGGATTCAGTATCAAATTCATATTTTTTCTTTCTAGATCTGACAAACGTCATCACAGAACGTTAACATTTAGCTCTGTGATCTGGTTAACGTTTAAATCTGGCTCCCTCTACTGGAGGATATATTTTTCTTCTGTTTCTCTTAACTGGAGCCCAAGAAGCATATACAGGTTAGGGGTTCACAGCTCAGGGGTTTTCATTCTTTATTCATATATGGATATTGCTTCCCTGACCAACTTGTGATTTTTAATGGAGGAAAACTAGTACATCTCACTATTTATAAATCAGCCCCCAACTGCCCATCACCCTCTACTTCAAACAGAGCTAACACTAACAGCCTCCCAGGTAAGTAAGTACATGACCTTGACATTCAATCTTCCCCTTATTGAGACATAAGCTACTGGTCTGAATTTAGGCTCTTAGAGCTGGAAAGAACCCTCTCCTCCGATTGGATCCAATCCAACTCTCCTTTTTCCTGATGAGAAAGCACAGGTGTAGCAAAGAAGTGATTTCCCCAAATCATGCGACTTAGAGAGCTTCAGTGTAGATATATCACATATTATGTATGATGTACTTCTCCAACAAAAGCACAGGTGTAGCAAAGACGTGATTTCCCCCAAATCATGTGACTTAGAGGTCTTCAGCATAGATATATCACAAATTATGTATGATGTACTTCTCCAACATGTCACAGTGACTAGGGCATCAATCCAAGTTATTAGATGTGCTTTGATCGCCTACTATATGTCAGACACTAATAGATACACAAAGATGTGTGAGATGTCATCTTTGTTCCTCAAAGAGCTTATTAATTAAATTGTATGAATGATAATTTTAGGTTAGACGCAGCTGCCAGGTCTATGACTACAAACTCAATTGCATGATGTTTTTCACATTAACAAGTACTAATTCTTGACAGATGATTGATATTCTTTGCATGGCCAATTAATCTTCTCAGTTTGGTGTTGGCTCCTATACAGCTGGCCTTAGGGTTTAACTATTTTTCTGAACTGGAAACTTGTGGCTTTGAATAAGGTGGTGGAGTCATACGCATGTTGGGATGGGCTTCCAAAATTTTGTTTTCATTGCTAATGTTTAAAATGTTTTTTATTGTACTGGTAAAAGATCTAAAAGTTGCTTTTGAATAGAAAAGTCAGAATCTCCATAAATTTACTCGTTCCCCAGAAAACATGTCCGCATCTAGTGGTATTTATACATCCAGCCATCTCAGCCTGAAACCCTTCTTCCAATCCTAAGATGCCCTGCAAAGCTCTCATAATCGGTGTACTACCTTTACCTGCTCACTGTTGCAACATAATTCTTACATACCTGTATGCCTATGAGACCCTCACCAAGAGTTAACTGGTCAGCAGAGAGTGAATGGAGCCCTGAAGCCATTCTGACTTTATTGTTTGGACCCCTCTACTGATCACTTCTGCCTCAAGAAACAATAGAAAGTATTGGTCATTGGGAGGTGGCACACCGTAGCAGTTGCCAGGGCCTCAAACTGCAGCTCTGCCATTGGCCAGCGGTGCCACCTCGGGAAGTTACTTAATCTCTCTGTGCCTCATATTCCTCATATGGTGGTTGTGATGATTAGTGAACATCCACAAAGCTATCAGAACAGATTCTGGTACATAGTAAACACGTATATTCATGTCCATGTAATTCATGGACACTATTACTTGATTTGTACGTGCAAAGAAAACGAATATGGTGCTCTTGAATTCTAAGGAAGGATTCAAAAGGTGATTTTTAAAAATAGGCAAATAGCATTCCGTGGTGGCTGTGGACACAGATGTAGGGGTAGGTATTCTCTGGGAAGAGTGCCCTCTTTGGGAACCACAGGCACCAGGGTGAGGAATCACGGTTATAACCTAATGAACTAAATGTCAAATCCTGCTGCTCCCATATCTTCTGCTTAGAAGATAAAAAAGTATTATGAAAATGATTTTTTAGACTCCTGGTTCATTTTATTTTTTTTTAATTTGGTGCATTGTAAATTTTACATCATAGTTTTTTTTCAGAACTAGGGATTGAACCTAGGGACATTCTACCTCTGAGCTACATCCCCAGCCCTATTTTATTTTTTATTTTTGAAACAGGGTCTCGCTAGGTTGATGAGAGTCTCACTACTTGCTGAGGCTGTCTTTGAACCCGCAATCTTCCTGTCTCAGCCTCCCAAGTACTGGGATTACAGGCGTGCGCCTCCACGCCTGGCTCTAAAAAATGATATTTAAGTCCATTAACACGGGGGAAAAGAAAACAAAAGTTAAAGTTAAAAGTCAAAGAAGAAATATTTGAGCACACACACTCTCTCTCTTCCTCCTGAAACATGTTTAGAAGTTGCAGGCTTTTCTACTTCAAACTTACCAATGATTCTTGGATTTTAGCATCAAAGGAGGATGCAATTTCAACAGCGGTGTTCTTAATATTCACGATGTAGCAGCAGGTCCTCCACTGAGCGCCTCTGTCAGATTTGCACAGTATGAAATCCCTTCCGGAGCCCAGCATCATTCTGAGGTTCTGCACTGCCTCATTTCCATCAAGGTAGATGTAAACGTGATTACCGCAAATGACTAGAGCTTTTCTAAGCATTTAGCTTTTTAAAACTCAGATGAGATTTAATCAATGGTTTCTCATTTTATATCATCGACATCTCTTATTCTGCGCGGCCCAGAAATCAAGCTGGGCTTGAATTAAAATCCATTTTTTCAGGCTGCTTCTGAAAGATAAAAAGACTAATTGACTTGCAGCTCCTTCAAAGCCCATACAACAGGTGGAGTTTTAGATGTTTAATCATTCGTGGTACTGTATAGTGTCTATCCAATTACCGACAAATCCAAACCTTCTATGAGCTATTTTCTTAGTGCCTGTGATCTCACCGGAGCAGATCGCTGTTTCACCATCAGCATCCTGTCACTATGAATTGGGGATCTTACAGCATTCCACGGTTGCTGCAACCCCACTTAGCATTAATGAGTGGATGGCATGTAGGCCATAGCCAGTCTGCTGTAAGCTAGCAATGAATGTGCCCGTTCAGATGGTTACTGGGCTTCCTGCATTGCAGTATAAGGAACTCAGCTGACCTGCTCTGCAGAGAAGCTAGTGAAAATCATTAAAAATAAATAAACGTAAAGCCTCTGGAAATACTCCTAAGGGCAAACAGCAAATGAAGAAACATCTATATGAGAAAATCTACAAAAATTTGGTAAGAAATGTGAGTCTATGGTATCCCAGCAAATAAGGCAGAAACACTCAACAAGTGAGCACAAAGAAATTTTGTCAACCTGATAAAGGAAATCTACAGAAACCTCATACCTAGCTGGGTGAGGTGGAGCATGTCTGGAATCCCAGCTACTTGGGAGGCTGAGGCAGGCAGATTGCAAGTTAAAGGCCAGCCCGGGCAATTTAGCGAGACCCTGTCTTAGTGTTTGCCTAAGAGCGGTAAAGGAATGGGTAGATACGAGGGTGATAACTAAAGGGTATGGGGTTTCTTCTTGATGTGATAAAAATGTCATGAAATTTACTATGGGGATGGTTACACATACTTGTGGATAGACTAAGAGCCAAAGTGCAGACTTTAAATGAGTAAATTGTGTGGTATGTGAGTTATATCTGACAGCACTATTTTAAAAGTAAATGAGGGGTTGCTGAAAGAGGAATGAGGAATATAGGAATAAACCATGTAAATAGCCTAGTGCTCAAACTTAGAAAAATGTTGGCCAATGTGTGTTTTTGAAGGGCAGTGAGGGAAGGATACCTAGTCATTGAGTCACCTGTGACATTTATTGATGTGCTGAAGTCACACCGAGAATGATAAATGTGCCCACAGAGTTGTCTCCCTGACACTTTGAAATAGAAGAAATTCAGAGATAGGGATGAGAAAGCTTTCTTGTATTTAATGGCCTGCAGTCTTTCCAGGGTTCCAAAGTATTTGCACGTCCTACTTAAAACTCATACTGTCTTTCTAAGTCCAATAGTAATGAAGAGTTCTTACTGTCATATTTAGAGAAAGGAGGCATAGGAATTTGTGGTTGCATCCTACCTACATATATTCCTAAATATTTGCCATATGTTTTCACTATATGTAGAAGCTAGAGAACAATTGGGAAACAAAGAGGACTTCAGATAAATAAGGGGAAATGCTAGAAGAATAGTGGAAGGGGATTTGGGGAGAAGTGAAAGGGGAAATTCGTTGATGGAAACAGTTCAAATAATCCTATGTTCATATATGAAGTTATCAATACCAATTTTAATATTATGTACAGGGTGGGGAGGGACTGAGGCAGGCCCTGGAGGGAACCACACAAGTGCCCTGTGCATGGTTGTTTCTATCACTCTGAACTTCACTATGATGTATGATTACAATGCACAAAAACAAAAAGAAAAACTTATGTTGTCCCTTACTAAAAAGTAAGCTTCATGACTCATTAATTCAGCAGATGTTTATTGAATCCCTGCAGCATTTCAAGCACTGTTCTAGGAGCTTGGGATACTTCTGGAAGCAAATTCTATGTCTTCATAGAATTGACATTTTGTTAAGGGGTAACAGGCAACAGTCAATAAGCTTAATAAATAAGTAAATCATAGGTTGTGTTGGAGGTGGCCAGTTCTATGGAGAGAGAGACCATGAGAACAATGACTGAATGTGTTTCCATCTGTGCCAGCTCTGGTGCCCATAAGAGCTCCTGGCTCAGGGAGGCAAGATGAACATTGGTTGAATAAATTAGCAAATGAATAAATGAAGGAATGAAGGAAGGAAGGAATGAATGAACAGATGTCATTCAAACTGTGTTTGGCTCCTAAACTTTAGCAGTTTGCATTTTGCAACTACTTTTCTTTGTCTCTCTTTTGTTTCTCTTTCTTTCTTTTTTTTTTTATAACTGCAGCCAGGCATGGTCGCTCATGCCTGTAATCCCAGTACTTGGGAGGCTGAAACAGGAGGATCATAGGTTCAAAGCCAGCCCCAGCAATTTAGTGAGATCCTCAGCAATTTAGCAAGACCCTGTTTCAAAATAAATAAAAATAAACAAAAAGGTCTGGGGATGTAGCTCAGTGGCAGAATACCCCTTCAAACCCCCATAACCCCCTTCACACAATCCCTGCAGCTATAGAAAGATTTTTAACAAAGCTTTGTGTTTTGAATATATCCCTGCTACAAATAATTATGATGTTGTTTGTTAACTTCATTCTGATAATTCCCTAGAGCTCTTTATTCAATCAGCATATATTATGTGTCAGTCATTTGCTAGAAACTGTACTGGGTCCTAAGAGTATTAAATAATTACTTGCCCACCATAGGGGGATGTTAATGATTCTTCTCTGCTGTCAGTAAGAAATTTGATACCTAGATTCTATGCAAAATTCATGTCTTTGTCAGCTGGGACTGTCTCATCCACATCCAACATCCTCAGAACCTTACCCAGTGTCTGGCACTTATAGATATATAGCATGTGTCTGATGAATCAATAAAGAGTTATTATCCAGTAACAGCAATCAGTTATACACGTGAAAAGCACACAGTTGCATGGCTTGTATCTTTGAGCTGTGTGAGGGTGTCTGCCTTACCTGGACTCCCTTTCAGACCAGCAAAGGCTGTGTGGAGGAGGACCAGGTGCCTGTAGCTTGTCAGCAGCTCAGGTACATGCTCCTCTACCTTGGACATCAGCCAGCCCGCAGTGAAGCCCAGAGCGCCACTCCCTTCTTCCTTGGAAGTGCTATTGCAACCACATCACCCTCCAACCTTGTAAGCTGGTTTTTCATTTCTGTGTTTTGGCTAGATTCAGCTATTTCTTTTTGTTGATCCGGTTTTAAAAGTGAAACAAAAGTAGGGTTTGTTAAGACACCACATTCAAAGAGTAATTTATTAGCCATGGTATAAGGATATCAGGAAATGGAAAGCTCCTGGGCTGTTTATTTCCCTCACCATGGATAGAAAGAGCAAGTATCGAGATGTCTCAGTTGCCATGGATACCAAGTCTTTGAGATAATAGAATCTTTTAACATAATCCAGTTCAGTTAGATTGGCTTTTCTCTTGAATTCATCTACCCACATATTTTTAATACAAAAATAATTATGTCCCACATTAGGAAATGTTGTTTTATTTATTTTTTCCTCCAGATTGCCTTGCAGCAAAATTCCTTTTTCCTAAATCTCCTTCCTATACCAGAAAAGATGACAAAAAAACTGTATCTCTGGCTTTTATTCTAAGTAGGAAAACTGACTCAGTTAGTTCCACACAATTATATACAAGTATCACAACATAAATGACCCAGTATTGATATTTCAGTCTTTTTCACTCAATCTTCAAAAAACCAAGTTAATTATAAGGAGGCCTATAACCACCTCCTTAACATTCCACTAGTTCTTTAAGTCAGGTTATCTTCAAACAGAATCTCTTTAAGATGTATAATTTTAAACACAGCATTAAGTTAATTGATTGTAGAAAAAAATCACAAAGGCTTCAAAAGAAAACTTAAAAAGCAACAAGTCACAGTTCAAGAGTAGAAGTCTATTCCCATGTGTGAAAGTAGTCTGGCTCCTTGCTCAGAGCATACATTTTTAAAAGTTTAAAATGCTAGTTAAATCATCATTCATTTATTTTTCAGATGAATAATTTCAGTGGATTTATAAGAACACAGTCATTTTTGAACTCTTGCTTTGGCCTCTTGTTCCTAGCTCTAATTTGTATCTATAGAGGGGTTGAGTTCATTATGTAAATTGAAAATTTTGTGCAGTAAATGTTTTTCTGGACTGTTTTGCTAGAGGCTTCCATGCTAGAGATGAAAGGGCCAGCATATGAGTCACGAGGACTGGATTTCAGTCCCCACTCTGCCTCCAGTTGTGTGGCCTCGGATGAATCATTTAACCTCTCTAGTCTTAATTTCATCATCTGAAAATTAGAGGTCAGGCTACATTATTTTCCAAAGTCCCTTGATGTCCTCAAATATCTGCATTGCTTTGAAATTTATCCACATCTCCAATTGATTCCCAGCATCAAGGTTAGGAACTGTTTTAAATAGGCTTATTGAGTTGGAAATCAAATGGAAAAGAGAAAGTTTTGGAAGTGCAAGACTGCCAGCGACTTTATTTCCATCCTGTACTGCATTTAAAATAATTTTAAATTTGCAGTGGAAAATAGGAATTTGACCAAACTAGGTGAATCATTTCAAAACCTTTACTGTTGGTGATACTTTGTCCAGATGTAAAGTAAGTATGTTAACTGTTTTATGGGGTCAATGCACCAGTCCCCAAAGCAAACTGAGACAGGTATTACCATGTCCATTTTACAGGTAAAAATAGACAAATAGACATAATAAAAAGATGAGTCTTTTGTCCTAAGTGGCTCAACTAGTAAGTGGCAGAGCTGGGATTTAAATCCCTGCTGCTGACTTTGTGTGTCCAGGGCATGTAAACATCATAATTTCCATGTGTGTGTGTGTGTGTGTGTGTGTGTGTGTGTGTGTGTGTGTCTTATACATTCTTCATTGGTTTAAACACAAACTCATTATCTCCCTTGCATTCCCCAGCCTAGTTCTTCCATTTTCTACCAGTCCCGATATCTGTAAAGTCACCACATTCACAAATTACACAGGGCAGAAAACTGGAAATTACACTTGACACTTCCCTCTCCCTCACCTCACCCACCACACAAGCCACTCCTGACTAAGTCTTGTCAACTTACTAAATAATTTCCAAAGTGGATGTATGAGTCAGAGTCCCAGAGAACACCTTACAAATTCTAAGGGACTTTAAGGAAGGGACCATTTATCAAAGTGTGGGAAAATCCAAGATAAACTACAAGAACTGGCGGAGCACCAAAGGACTAGCAATAGTAGATGCTATTGGCATATGTTATGGGTTGGATTGTGTCTCCCCCAAAAGTGACATATTGATGTCCTAACCTCCAATATCTTTCGATGTGGCCTTATTTGGAGATGGGTTTTTAGTAGAACTAATCAAGTTTAAATAAGAGTAAGGTAGACTCTAATTCAGTATGGCTGGTTTCTTTATAAAAAGGTGAAATTTGGACACATAGACACACACATACACAGGGAGAAGGCCATGTGAATACAGAGGCAAAGAGCAGGTGATACTTCTGTAAGCCAAGGAATTCCAAATATTTCAGCAAATCTCTAGGAACCAGGAGAGAGGCATGGGCGAATCCTCCCTCCCAGCCCTGAGAAGGAGTCAACCCAACTGACACCCTGATCTGAGACTTCCAGCCTCCAGAACTGTGGGATAGAACAATTCTGTTGTTCAAGCCTCTTGGTTTGTGGTACTTCATTATAGGAGCCCTAGCAAACGTACACAGCATCCTTAGGCCTGGAGGTACTTGGGAGGAAGACAGTATTCCAAGAAGCAAGAGAGTACTATGACTACGGATAGGGTCTGCCTCCCAGGAACTGTGGCCACAGAGCATACATTTCTTTTTGAACTCTTGTTCAACTATTTGCTTACTTTGAATAACAGAGTTTATACAGGAATGATACAAAAAATTCTTGATTCTTTTCCTTGGCTTACTAGTTTTCAGAACAGTGGCTTATTTTCCTAACAACCTCCAAAGATGACTAAATACTTTTATGTATCATTATGAACTCACAGACTTTTAACATACTTGATGTATTACAATCTATTGCAGACTGTTTTATCCAGTTTTCTATTACTATAACAAATATACAAGATAATCAGTTTGGAAAGAGGAAAGGTTTATTTTATTTTATTTTGGTACTGAAGGTTGAACCCAAGGGCATTTTACCCCCGAGTACACCCCCAGCCCTATTTCAGTTTTTTGTTTTTGTTTTTGTTTTTGTTTTTGTTTTGCTGTACTGGGGATTGAACCCAGAGGCTTCTACCTCCGAGCTATACCCCCAGCCCTATTTTTTATTCTTTATTTTGAAACAGGGTCTCACTCAGTTGCAGAGGGTCTCACTAAATAGCTGAGGCTGGCCGTGAACCTGCGATCCTCCTATCTCAGCCTCCCAAGTACTAGGATTACAAGTGTTCACCACCACGCCCAGCTCATTTTTTATTTTGAAACAGGCTCTCACTAAGTTGCTGAGGCTGGTCTCGAACCTGCTATCCTCCTGTCTCAGCCTCCCAAGTACTGGGATTATAGGCATTGCCACCACACCTGACTCCTAAGGTTTATTTTAACTTACAGTTTTGGAGGCTTCGGTCCATGGTAGTTGATCTGTTGCTTTTGGGTCTGTGTCAAGGTGAGCAGTGGAACATCATGGTGGAAGGTTGGGTTGGAGGAGGCTGTCATTTCATGTTGGTCGGGAGGCAGAGAGGAAGAAGAACGGTTGGGATCCCAGTACCCCCTTCAAGGCACACCCCTAGTGACCTAACTTCCTCCCACTAGGCCCCTCCTCTTAAAGGTTCCATCACTTCCTGACAGTGCCATAAGCTGGGGACTAAGACTTTAACACATGGGCCTTTAGGGGACACTTACCCAAACCATAGCACAAGCATTATCATTATCATTTTCTTGCCTTAATTGTTTCAGTTTTGACCCAAAGAAGGCTCTTCAGGACAGCTCTTTTGTCATTTTCATATGCCCCAGAGGTATCTGACAACTTCCTCACTCTCCAGTTTGATGAGATGCCTAGGCTCATCTTGAAAAGTTCTTATCCCAGACCTAAGATGAGGCATTTTTCCAAGGAGTTCTGCCTGGTTCTTATTAATGGGAAATGGCAAAGACCATAAAGTGTCCATCTCAGACCATAGTAGTATGGGCTTCTCCTGTTTTATGATGGTGTTTCATTTTATTCCCTTGGAAATGGCAGTTGCCTCTTTGGCTGGTGTTTGGTGGGAGGGCATGGTGTTGGTGAGTTTCGTGTGACTTTTCCCTGTGAATTTGAAGGAAACACAGCCTGTGCCTCCCACTGAGGACTTGATTTGCTTTCATTGCCCCTGTTTTCTTGTGCTGAGACCAGTGGGTTAGGTCAGGAAAACGGAAGTCTCTTTGAATATTCTGGGTATGACAAATTGTTGTTTGTGGTACTAGGGATTGAACCCAGGGGAATTCTACCTCTGGGCTACACCCCTAACCCTTTTTTATTTTTTATTTTTTTGTTTAACATTAATTTTTTTATTTTATTAGTGCATTGCAATCATACATCTTGAAGGATTTCAGGGTGGTTGACATATACATGCACTCATTGGTCAATTAGCCCTCCCCCATTCCTACCTCCCCTGCCTCCCCCCTCCATCCTTCCTGTTTTCAGCTTAGTAGTTGACTTTGATATCTTTGTGTACATCCATCCTGTACACCAGTTTGTTTCCCTCTCCTTCCCTTCCGTCTCCCCTAGTTAGTTCACGTTCTTCGCTCATCTGAGGTTTTCTCTCTTTGTCTGGAGTCCCTCCTGTGCAGGGTCGTGGCTCATCCTCCTGTGACCTCAGCACTGGAGTACTCTGGGGCAGGACCAGGAGCTCTCCTGCCCTGCATCCCCAGTGCTGGGAGGTAGGGGTTCTCTGGGGGCGGGGCCAAGGGCTAGCCCACCACTCATCCCCAGCCCTGGGGTGAGGGGTTCTCCAGGGGCGGGGCCAAGAGCTCACCCGCCCCACGTCCCCAGTGCCGGGGGCCTCTGGGGGCAGGGCCAAGGGCTCACCCACCCCATGTCCCCAGCGTTGGGTGGGTCTCCAGGGGCAGGGCCGAAGGCTCGCCCTACCAGCATCTCCAGCACTGGAGTGAGGGGTTCTCCAGGGGTGGGGCCAAGGGCTCACCCGCCCCGCATCCCCAGTGCTGGAAGGTCTCCGGGGGCAGGGCCAAAGGCTCACCCGCCCCACGTCACCAGTGCCAGGGAGGTTTCTGGGGGTGGGGCCCAGGGCTCACACGCCCCATGTCCCCAGTGCTGGGGGGAGGGTCTCCGGGGCAGGGCCGAGGGCTCACCCACCCTGCATCCCCAGGGTAAGGGGGAGGGGTTCTCTGAGGGCAGGACCGAGGGCTCACCCGTCCTGCATCCCCAGCGCCGGGGGTCTCCGGGGGTGGGGCTAAGGGCTTACCCACCCTGCGTCCCCACTGCCAGGGGGAGGGGTTCTCTGGGGGCAGGGCTTACCCGCCCTGCATCCCCAGTGCCGGGGGTCTCCAGGGGCGGGGCTGAGGGCTCGCCTGCACCCTGTCCCCAGTGACAGGGGGAAGAGTTCTTTGGGGGCAGGACCAAGGGCTCACCCACCCTGCATCCCCAGCACCAGGGGGAGTGGTTCTCTGGGGGCGGGACCAAGGGCTCACCCACCCTGCATCCCCAGTGCTGGGGGTCTCCAGGGGCAGGGCTGAGGGCTTGCCTGCACCCTGTCCCCAGTGCCGGGGGAGGGTTTCTCTGGGGACAGGGCCAAGGGCTCACCCGCCCTGTGTCCCCAGCGCTGGGGGTCTCCAGCGCAGGGCTGAGGGCTCACCCGTACCATGTCCCCAGCACCAGGGGAGGAGTTCTCTGGGGGCGGGGCCAAGGGCTTGCCTGCTCCCCATCCCCAGCGCCAGGGGGAGGGGTTCTCTGGGGGCGGGGCCGAGGGTTCGCCCGCCTTGTGTCCTCAGTGTGGGGGATCTCTGGGGGTGGGGCTGGGGGTGACCTGCCCATATTCTCAGTGCTGGGCTGCTGGGGAGGGGGGCATGTCTCATCTACCTATGTCCTCAGTTCTGGGGTGTTCCAGGACAGTGTTGGACTGCTCATGGGGGGCCGTGGCTCGCCGGCTCGTGTTCTCAGAGTTGGGCTGCTCCTGTGTATGGCCACCTCTTCTTTGTCTCTCCTCATTGCATTCGTTGCAGGAGCAGAGGTTCACGACCCACCCCTTGAAACCATCGTCGTTGTAGGTATGGGTCTGGATTGACTTGGGCTTCATCATGTTCCAGAGATGATCAATTTCAATGGTGGTCTATAGTTGCTGGTTTCATAAGGATCTGCTGTCTCTTTGCTGTTGGTCTCCGGGAGTCGCGGTGTAGGTGTGGCCCCGCATAGATGGCGCCTTTGCCTCTGCTCTCCACTTACCAGGTGAAATGCTTGGAGTTCTGTTTAGCCCCCCACCCTGTCCACTGTCTTAAACTCCGCTGCTCTTCGGCTCTCTTCGTTTTGTTGAGTTTTGTGTGCCCCACTTTTCTTGTTAAGAAGCAGTCTTCCTGCCGGCCGAGTTCCAAGTTTTGGAGTGCCGGCAACACGCTGCCTCCCTTTATCCCACTCTCCTGTGTTCTTGTTGGGTGGTTCCAGGGGGCCATGCCATGTCCGTCCATGTCCTCAGTGCTGTGATGTTCTGCGCTGGTGCTACGCTACTCCAGGCGGGGCCATGTTTCACCCACTCGTTTTCTTGGTGTTGGGGTGCTCCTGTGCTTGGCCGCCTCATTTATGTCTCTCTGCGTTACTTTCTTTGTGGGGGCTGAGGCTCGCATCTTACCCTTTGCAATCGCCACTGTTGTAGGTATGGATCTGTTTCGACTTAGGCTTCATCATGATTCGATGTTGACTGCTTTCGATGGTGGACTATAATCGCTGTTCTCACAAGAATCAGTTGTTTCTTTGCTGGAGGAGTCCGGGAGCCACAGTGCTGGCGTGGCTCAGTCAAGATGGTGTGTTTGTCTCCGCTCTCCGCTTACCGGGTGAAGTGCTTTGAGCTCCCTACCGCCCTCCGCTCTTTCCACTGCCTCACATTCTGCTGCACTTTGGTTGTCATTGTTTTGTTGAGTTTTGGCCGCCCTACTTTTTTTTCAAGATGCAGTCTTCCCGCCGGCCAAGCTCCGACTCTCAGAGAGCCGGTGACACGCTGCCTCTCACTATCCTGCCATCTTGGTTCTCCCTATTTTTTATTTTGAAACATGATCTTGTTAGGTTATTGAGAGTCTCTCTAAGTTGCTGAGAACCTGTGATCTTCTTGTCTCAGACTCCCAAGTACTGGGATTACAGGTGTGCATTACTGCACCCAGCTGGGTATGACAAATTTTAATAAGGAGATGCTATGAACTGAATTGTGCCTCCCCCCTACACACACACACACACACACACACACACACACACACACACACATATTGAAGTCCAAACTCCCAATGCAGTAGTATTTGGAGATAAGACTATTAGAAGTTAATTAGGTTTAGATGAAATCATAAGGGTAGGGCCCTCCTGATTGAATTAGTGTCCTTATAAGAAGAGATGCAGCTGAACATGTTGGTGCATACCTGTAATCCCAGTACTTGGGAGGCTGAGACAGGAGGATCACAGGTTCAAGGACAACCTCAGCAACACAGCAAGACTCTCAACAACCAAGTGAGACCCTGTTTTAAAATAAAAAGGGCTGGGGGTATAGCTCAGAGGTAGAATGCATCTGAGTCCAATCCCCAGTACCACAAGAAGAAGAAGAAGAAGAAGAAGAAGAAGAAGAAGAAGAAGAAGGAGGAGGAGGAGGAGGAGGAGGAGGAGGAAGGAAGAAATATCAGAGAGCTTGTCTTACTTCTCCACCTATATGCACTGAAGAAAAATTTGTAAGGACAGAGTGAGAAGACAGCTGTCTTCAAGCCAAGAATATAGCCCTTACCAGGAACCAAATTGGCTGGTACCATAATCTTAAGCATGGTTTAGTTAGAGATATGTTTTGGAAATATGGTAGGAAAAAGGAAGGGAGAACCATGAGATTTTTATATGTTACAGGGGATATATTCTTTTATAATAAGATAAAGGGATAGAAGCTTTGTACATTTGGATGAACCAAGAATTCTCTAGAGAAACGGGCGGGAAAGGCGACAGTGCTGGAGTTGGGAGATGGAGGAGTCCCTGGAGCCACAGGGCAGGCTTCGCTCCTCCCCTCCCTTCACACTGCCACCTTGGACATTCCTGTTTGTGTTAATCAAACGTACCTGCAGAAAGAAAGGGGGAGGAAGTGAGCTGAGGGTCTTCTCTTCAGTGCTTCCCACACGATGGCCCTTTTTATTTCAGTCAATTTCCACAGTAGCTGCTGCAACCACAAACCAAAAATCTTTCCATGTGGTTGTTGAAAGCTACGTACAGATTTAATGAATAAGATAAGGATTCTGCCTTGTAAAAATTCACAATAAACGAATGAGACTTAGCTGATACTCTACCAGCAGAATCATTACTTGTTCCCAGCAATTGAAAGGGCCTTGAAGTAGAAATGAATCTGGTATGTTCCAGTGACAGAAAGAAGGCTACAGAATCATGGATATGGAGGGAAAGGAGGAGAGAACCTGAGGGTTGAGCAGAAGATACAATGTACAGGGCCTGGTGTTGAAGTCCTGGGCTTAAGTGATCTCCTGTCTCAGTCTCCCAAGTGCAGGAGATCCCTGTCTCAAAATAAAATTAATATCTACTGAATTCGAATGAATCAAAGTATCCTTTGATTCAATAATACATTTTCAGACAAAAATATATGGCACTACCCAGGATATCAACCAAGTACACATTTTTTAGGCTCATTAGAAGAACAAAAAGCAAATTTGCAAGCTGAGGTTTAGGATTTACTTTTTTTTAATCCTAAAGATAGTGGATTAATATCAGAAAAATAATTCCTACAGTTGAAGACACGGGGTTAGAAGAGTCCAAATCTCACTTAGGCCCACATGAGTACCCTACTTGTTCTGAACAAGTCCAGAATGGATGGCTCACTTCCTGTGGATTATTCCAGGTCTAACAATGAATAATTCTATTTGTTAGAAAGTTCTTTTTCCTTCTTATAAATCTGCTTCTGACTGGTGGTCTATTTCTGGTGACTGCTGCCACTTAACCAGCAGTTCATGGATTAAAACAGGGACCATTTTATCATTGCTCACAGTTCTGTGGTTTGGTAGTGCTCAGCTGGTGGTTCTTCAGCTCCACATGGTATCAGCTGTGGCTGCAGTCAGTGGGGGCTTCTCTTGGCTTACTCACCCACATGGCTTATGCACACAGCAGGCCATTGCCCCTGGCTGTCAGCTGGGAGCTTGGCTGGGGATGTTGGTTATGGGGCCCTTGGTTCCCCTCCAGGTCACCTGTCCATGCTCCTTTTTGAATCCTTATAGCAAAATATGCTAGGGTCTCTGAGTAATCCCTAAAACATGGTTTTCAGAGACTTTGCTGTTGTTATTCCTTCCCCTGAAACCTTCCCAGTTTGTCATTATTCCTAACAAAGTAGGTTATTTGGGACTAGTCAAAATAATCTGTACTAGAAGATTCCCAAGGGGCTTTACCTGCTTCGATGCAAATACCTTGTGTCCATGAATGAAATTTAAAGGGGCAACAGATACTAAAGGATATGTGTGTCTGTATACGTCAGTGAAGTTAGCTGGCAAATAAGCTCCTATTTCATGTGCTTTATTTTACTTTTCCTGTAACTTGTTTTGGATTTATGAGAAGTTGTTATGAAAGGACTAGAGGTTATGGGTAACTGTTTTGTTCTGTATTTCCATTGTCTTCAGAGTTGTTCAAATGGTAGTTCATGCTGTCAATGGGGGTCAAAACTGCCTACAGCTTTGGCATATTGGCCAAGGGGCCTTGGGGCCAACTTTATTTGAAATTAGTTCCTTCTGGATGGAAAATGTAAAATAACAGAAAAGGATCCACTTAAAACAGAAAAGGGCCATTTTCCTTTCTACTCCCCAAATAGAGGCTGTAAGGTGGCTTCAGTGTCAAAGAGATGTACATTCAAGATATGCCACCAACCAACCTTGAACAGGTCACTTAAACTCAAAAGACTCAGATTTCTAACCTGAAGCATAAGATTCTGAAAGCTATTGGTTGGGAAAAATTAAATAGGGGTAATAAATACCGATTGCATGACACATAATGCCTGCCACAATCTCTAAATTTTAATCTCTTTGTATTAATACTGATGTCATTAATACTCAAAAGAGTTGTGCTTTTGATTTTTTTTTTACTTTCATAGCAACACTTTTGATCAGGGATGTTTGGAATTAATTTTATTAGTTATTTTACTTTACATTACTCACCTGTAAGTAGAGGAAACATAATGTACCTGACAAATTATTTGCACATTAGGAATAATACATGTACAACGCCTGGCATGTGTTAGACACTCAGTGACAGCAGCCATTTTTACAACAAAGGGTAGAATCAGAATTCAAACCTAGGACTTCTGATTCATGCTTTTTTTAATTTTTCATGATTTTGCTTAACAAAATTTTCTATAACAATTTTGCTCAAGCGTACCCTACTTGTTATGCTCTCCCTTCTCAATGAATGTACAAATTGAAAAAAATCTATAATCCCCAAAACATTCATTTATTCGAAAAAAGAATCATTATGACAAGAAGAAATTGCAAGATTGTGTTTTTCTAAATATGTTTAGGTTCTGGTTTTTAGAGCTAAAGAATGATTTATAAATGAATAAACAAAGATCAAATTCAGCAGTTGCAATCAATTAAGACTCCATAGAAGTCCTAATCTGCAAGAACATGACACCAAACCTTTATGGATGTTTGCATAACACTGATACTGGATTATCAACCTGGTGATTCCTCTTAAGTGTGCCTACCATCTTCCTGGCATTTCAATATAAATATAAAGTCATAGTTTTAAATGTTTAATATTAAATAGTGATGCTGTGACCAAAAGAGTCTGAATACTTATAAACTAAGGGCTTATATGGCTTCATATGAGTCAAACAAATGGTACACATCCTTGATGTCTCATTAGTCTTTACTTAGGAACCATGAGAACAAAACTCACCACTCAGAAAGTTTTAAAAAAATGTTTTGAAAGGTTAAAAGCCTAGGAGATGATTTAAGGAAAATCCAGGAAACACTCTTTCGTAGAGTTAAAAAAAAGTCATCAATATGAGTGAAGGAAAGCAGGGTGAGAGTAGGATTTTAATAATAAGAGCAATATCCTTGGATACACCTTAATGCTGGCACCAACATTCTTACTGCTGTTGGTTTGGAACTACTTCCGCTTCAGGGAAAGGCCAGTGTTGTCCTCTGAAAGAGTCAGCAAAGCCTTGGTATTTTTTTTTTTCTTTTCGTGCTAGGGATTGAACCCAGGGGCCTCCTACCTCTGAGCTCTACCCCCAGCCCTATTTTATTTTTTGTTTTGAAACAGGGTCTCACTAGACTGCTGAGTCTTGCTAAGTTGCTGAGGCTGGTCTTGAACCTGCTATCCTCCTGTCTCAGCCTCCCAAGTACTGGAATTACAGGCATGCACCACCTCACTTGGCAAACCCTAGTACTTTTAACAGAGTCACGTGCTCTGTTGAAAATCATTACGTCAATTGGAAGACACATCTGATCATGAGCAAGAATAATTAGCATTTGGACATCTTGTAATACACATGGTGGTAAAGTACTGTCTACAATATAGAAAAAGTCAACTTACAATTATGGGAATTTGTGTATTTATATTGTGTTGGAAAAAAGGAAACCATGTTACAAGTATAAGGAGGATGTAGCTAGTTTTGCCACCAATTATATAATGTTTTTGAATCCAGTGTTATGGGAAGTATTTGCCTAGACTTAACACAGGCTTCTTTAAATGCGTTGTTTTTTATCAGTTGCATCATTTGGAACTAAAACAATGGTTATTATTTTTGCATCTATGGCTAAAGTGACAAAATAAATTTATATTGATCCTTAAATTGAATTCCATAAAAATTCATATTTCAATACAGATCAAGCTCTGTAGTAAGTTCTGGGTCTTCTTTTAGTCTGAAGTTCAGAATTCCAACCCGAAGCATTAAAATCCCCTCTTGAGTAGCTCTCCTCCCTACTAGTGCTATTTTGGAGGCCTTACAGTTTCATTTCTCACCATAACATGTTAATTTAGTTCAGAACAGATGTGTGTGGCATCTGTGCACATATATTCCCTGCAGAATTCTTGAGAGTGGAGGACTGGTCCTCCAACTCTGAAGTAGATCTCTCATAATGTACATATTTGAAACCACTATTTCTGTATCTGAGAAACTATGTTTCTTGCCCATTTCTAAAACTCTCTGTGTTTTATGTGTCAGATGATTTAATGAGTTGCCTTTTTCTTCCTCCAAGACTTTTCCCCTAGCACATTCTGCTTTTCCAGCTGGGGTCAGGCTGGGGACTCACTCTGTTCTGAGTCTGGGAGTCAGCTTGGCAGGCCCAGCCCCAGAACTGTGTCCCCCTGACAAAGCCAGCTTTGTACCAGGGCTCCTTGGCTGTGGGGAAGCCCACCAGAGCAAGAAGTCTCTTTCATCAACTCTTGGGAGCCCTGACGCATGTTCTGGGGATTTTCAGCAGGCCTTCTGATTTCCCAGTGAGGTTTCTATGGCTACATAGTCAACATTTTCCAATTCTGACTTTGGAGCATTTCGAAGACAGTGCCAAGAAATAATGTCTGTTTTACATGGAAAAAAGCTTGTCATTTCAGAAATGATTAGGAAGGTCGGGAAATGTCTCATGCCATGAGGGCAGACATCCTGTCTTAGAGGGGAGGCCCACATGGTCAAGGGTTCACGCTCACCAATGCTGATGGTCTGGGGTGAAGGGACCACACCACAGTTTGCCATCACTATGCTCCTGACCTCTGGCCAAGAACCATGGAAAGGTAGGGTTGTGACATCCTGAGCCCAGCGCTACCTGAAAACTGGCCTTTTATCCTCTGAGATTTTGTAATGCATGATTATTATTCTGCTCCCATCTGGGGGATCAATCTGAATGATGTTTAAATTATTCTGAACTGTCTTTAGAAACCAATGGCTGTAGAAATTAATTGACATTGTGATGGGATTGGGAGATAAGACTTAAGAAGTGAGCAGGGTGTGAGGGCTCCACCCTCATGAATGGGTCAATGCCATCATTGTGGGACTGGATTATTTGTCACAGGAATGGGTGTGTTGTAAGTACAACCTCTCCTGCATGCCGGGTCTCTTTCTCCGCCCTATCTTGGGTCTGTCCCCTTGCAATATGGCACCCTCTGCAATATTCTGCTGCCGCAAGCAGGTCCTCACCAGATGTGACACTTTGATTTTGGGCTTCCTGGCCTCCAGAACTGTGAGAAATAAATTTGTTTTCTGTATAAATCACCAAGTTTGTGGTAATATAATAACAGAAAATGGACTAAGACACAGGCTAGTGTTAGGAGACATACAATTAAAACCCAAATCTCCTCCCAACCCAGCAAAATCTTTCTGCAAAGGTAGAAGAGAAAGAGAACAATTTTATTGTTGAAAAATTATGAAACCAGAATGTGATGCATGTCACAGGCCAGCCACTAAAGGAATGGCAAAGACAGAAAGGACTCTCACTCTTTGATGTAGCAGGTTTTGTAATTTGCAGTCAGGTGTTTCTTCCCAGGACCCTGGGAGATTATCTTCCTTGATGATTACATTTCAAAGAGATGGTTCCCAGGTCCTTGAAGACTGGCAAAGGACTTGCTTAGCCATCGAAAAGATTTACATACATTTGAAAAGGCTATTGGAAAAAAAAATTCTGAAAGAAAAGAAAGGGGAAGGTCAAAATTATTCTATACTTATTTTCAACAGGGAGAATTAAGCCTCTTCCTTTTAATTTGTATTTGCCTCTTTTTTGTACTTTTATTGGTAAGTTATAGTCTCACATCATAATGTAGTTAATCGTGATACTAACATACAAGCACTTGGTGGGCTTTCCCCTGGCTCCTTCCCCCCTCCCTGCTTCCCCATACAGGAAATTGAGATTTGACATTGGTATTCTCACATATGTACATAATGTCAAAGGAAGTGGCTCCTTCATTGAGTCTCCCTCCCCCTCTCCTTCCCCTAGACCACCTCCCTGGCTCCACTGAAGTTTCTCCTCCATTATCTGAAGCCCCTCTGGTATCCCAATTATTCCCTAGTTTCCACATATGAGAGAAAACCTCTGACCCTTCACTTTCTGTGACTGGCTAATCTCACTTTACATAATGTTCTCCAGGTCCATCCATTTTCCTGCAAATGACATAATTTTATTCTTCTTTATTGCTGACTAGAAATTCATTGTGTGTATATCCCATAACTTTCTTATACTAAGTCCTAACTCTTCGGGATTACACTGAACTTGACCCACTCTTCTCCACACACCCAGCTTTTGTTTGTTTTGTTTTTGTGGTACTAGTGATTGAATCAAGGGACATTCTACCTCTGAGCTACACTCCCAGCCAACTTTTTATTTTTTGTTTGGAAACAGGGTCTCACTAGGTTACTGAGAGTCTCTCACTGTGTTGCAGAGGCTATCCTGGAACCTGTGATCCTCCTGTCTCAGCCTCCCAAGTACTAGGATTATAGGCATGCGCTGCCACGCCTGGCCACTCCCAGCTTTTAGTAGTTCTTCTTCACTTCCCCTGCTCCAACAATTTCTTATAAAGTTTTTACATGACTCTTCCTAAAATAGTACTTCTCTGATCTGGAGTTTCTTAACTCTCCCCAAAGTAGCTACCATTCCCAGACACAAGTTTCTGCATCTATTTCCTTTCCTTGGGAATAGCATTAGATTAAGCATTAGTCTCTCTCCAGCAAAATTTATGTTTACTGACTTTGGATCTTAGAATGAAATAAGTCTCAAATATATCAGCCATGGAAGACCCTGTCCCCAGCATTTAGTAACTCAAATTATAACTTTGTAGAAGAGGTCAGCCTCTGGGAAGAATTAGGAAAAAAGATAAAAGTGGCCTGTCAGACATGTATCTATCTTCCAGTTAAATGACCAGAAAAAATAAAACACTTAATTTGCTGTCTAAGCTTGAAATAAATCAGGACCCAGCAGAATCTCAGGCTTGGCAGGAATTACATTGTCTAACATCGGAGCCAATTCCTGAGGGTGCCCACTTTCCAATTCTCCCTCAGACATTTCTCATCCTCCAGAAAAAAATGGTTCTAGACATTACAATTTATAACCTGATATGATATTAACTAGGTTTTCACCTAGGAGCAAATTTATGTCAACATTCCCGGTTGCCAACATGTCCCTGTTCTTCAAATTTTTATTTGAATTGATTTTAACATCTTACTGGTTTCCTCATTAATGAGTTAAAAGTCTTTGAAACATGTTTATTTTATATTTGTTTGAGAGTAGGTGATGTTTTGATTTTTTGAAGGATTTTATTTTAGCATTAGGTTCTAGAAGTCGTCTTCTTCTTCTTCTTCTTCTTCTTCTTCTTCTTCTTCTTCTTCCTTTTCCTTTTTGCAGTGCTGGGGATTGAATTTAGGATTTCAAGCATGCTAGGCAAGTGCTTGACAATTGAGCTATACCCCCAGCCTAAATTCAGGGTCCTGTTTGGGTGGTTCTTATTAGGGGAGAGTACTAAGCTCACTAGGAGGCAAATCCAAAACTCTGGAGCAGCCTAAACGGACTTTTCTTAAATGTTCCTGCTGCTAGGCATGGTGGCACACACCTGTAATTCCAGTTCTTGGGAGGCCAAAACAGGAGGATCGTCGGTTCAAAGCCAGCCTCAGGAACTTAGCAAGACCCTTTTTCAAAATAAAAAATAAAATAGGGCTGGAGGTGTAGCTCAGAGGTAGAATGCCCCTGGGTTCAATTCCTAGTACCACAAAAATAAATAAATAAATAAATAAATAATAAAAATTTAAAAAGGGGGATGCTGGGGTATAGCTTGGAGATAGAATGCCCCTGGGCTGATCCCCAGTATGAAATAACAATAATAATAATAATAATAACAACAACAACGAGAAAGAGAGAGAGAGAAATTCTTCTGCTAAATGTCCTCCTATGGCTTGAATGTTTTGTTCTTCCAAAACTCTCATGTTAGAAACTTAAGCATTAATGTAACCATGTTGGGAGGCGGGGCCTAATGGGAAGTGTTTGGGCTGCAAGGGCTCTACCCTCATGAATAGATTAGTGTCATTATAAAAGGGTGAGTTTGGCCACCTCTTGCTCTCTGTATTTTCCCTCTGCCATGTGATGATACATCAAGGAGGCTCTTACCAGGTGTCAGCACTGTTATTGGACTTCCCAACTCCCCACCTCCAAGCCAGTAAATTTCTGTTCATTTTAAATCACTCAGCATGTGGTATTTATAGTAGCACAGAACAAAGGCAGCTCTCATTCATTCAGTAAATAACTGTTAAGCCCTAACCATTGCAAGATACTGCTAGACACTGTAATACATTAATGAGAAGATGAAAAGGTCCCTATCCTTAGGCCGCTTAAATAACAAGTCAGTAATCTAGTCTAATATGTAAATAAATTTCAAACAAATGATAACATAAAACAGGGATGAGAAGCCACTGTAAACTGGGGGGTGAGGGAAGCCCTTGGGACAGAAGTAGCTGTAGAATGCCAGGAGAATCTTCCACGGGAAGGTCTGGGAAGAGCACCTCAGGCAGAGGGGGTAGCAAGGGTGAAGGTCTCAAGAAGTCAGGGGCCAGGTCATGATGGGTCTCTCAGGCTGTGGGGAGGACTCTGGTCTTTACTGAAAGCATGATGTAGATCACTGGGAAGTTTCCAGAAAAGTACTGGCCTCATAAGAATTATCCTCTATAAGGACCACTCAGGCTGCAGGACACTAGGAAGATAGACATGGGGCTTTGGGAAAGCGATTCCATCTTTCCTGACCACAAATTCTTTCTCTGTAAAGTGAGTGAAATGGTAACTTCTGTGAAAGATTGTTGTGAAGATGAACTGAGATTGGAAACCTGTACGCCTTCCCCTCCTGACCTACATCACTTTTCACATGGGTGAGTCTACACTGAGCCAGGCCGGGCTGGCTGAGCCGCTGAAGCATCTGGATGGCATCTTCTGAATTGTCCCTGGTTCATCTCTACGGGAGACAGGTCAGGGAGGTAGAGCCAAGCTAGGTGAGAACAGGGTGGAGGCGAGAAGAAGAATCTAACCCACGTTTTATGAGCCCTGGTAAGTCTGTAAGTCTAAATTAAGGAACAGTTGAGCAGGGTTTTTGCTTTGTTCTAGTAGTAGACAAATGTAAAATAATCCTATTATTCTAGTGAAATACAGGAAGAAAATGAAGAAATGAAAGAAAAGGAAAGAAGGAAGAGAGGGAAGGAAGGTCTACATTGCAGATAAGTTTGGATTGAAGACATCATTTCACAGATAGATTCTCTGGTCTTCCCTTTTGAAATAGTAATTTTTTTTTATCCCTTTTGCTTAGAGCAGTTCTTCAGGCTTAATTATAGGAGAGGGAACCTTGACTTAGAAAAACTCTGGAAAGAGAGAAAAAAAGAAATTAGCTTTGGTTTCCCAGAATTCCTAAAGTTTCCCCTTGCCTTTTACTGATGGGTGTCAGTCGAGGTATCCTGTACCTGGTAGAGCACCTGGTGTTACAACAACTCTATGCAGTTGATATTATTTATCCTGTTGAAACAGGCCAGAGAGCTAAAGGAACTTGCACATAGTTGGTAAGTAACTCAGCTAATACTGAGAGCAAGTTTTATCTGATTTCAACATCGGTGCTTACAAGCCACATGATAGGTCTGTATCAGCATTGCAATATGGTTTGATCTATACGCAGTAACTATTTTTAAACTCAAAATATTCATATTTTGAATATTTTCAAGTGAAACATAGATTCTGCTATTATTTCCTATCCCCTGTAAATTATTTTTCTGCTTTGGTAGGAAAGAACATGTGTAGAGTTTAGATATTTTAACTTGGGATCTGAAATCTTCAGTTCTTCTAAAGAATCAATATTTCTGATAACATTGTTAGAAAAAAGTCAGTTTCTTTTAATTTCCTATTAACAAAGCAGCAAGTTATTGAAATTGTGCATGAGAATAGATCTGCTTTGTGTAGAATAAATTCTCTCGAGTGGTTAAAGCAAATATATTCACATTCATTTGTGTTGATGAAGAGAACCAGCCAAAGTCAAGATAGTTGGGATGCTACACAAGCCTAGGGAGTAGTTGCTATTTGAGACAGTGCCAGAAATCAATACTTAGTTGGGCTGCCTTGAGTGTGTGCCTTGTGTTAGCTCAGGTCAGATTTTGCATCATAATTGGGTCTGACAGCTTTTCTCTGCAGTACAATCATCTCTGTGATCTCAGCAAAGTTGGCTTTCCCACCCATGAATTGACAGAGGGGATCTGGGGCATTAGGACTGAGTGAAGAATGTGTGTGTGTGTGGGGGGGGGGACATGCATACATTAATTTTCAGAGACAATGTACTAACTCATTATCACATAATTCTGGTCTGTGGCAGGCCTTTGTAGCATTCAGCCCACTGATAAGATTTTTTCTTTCATTTGTTCCAATTATAGGCATTTTTGTAAATGACTAAAGCAATCAATTCCTTGGCTTATTTCTCTTCCTGAGGTGTATGCAGGAGAAAGTAGAACAAAACACAGAGCTGTTTTTGAGAGTAGATAAGGGAATTTTGACCTCCCTCTTTACACTGTGGAAGAGGAATTTAAAAGCAGCTTTTCTCTTCTGGCTAGTTCTTGCATATTTGCCAACAGAAGTGAGATGCTAGTGGATGAGACAGTGAGCGGCCAAGGCTGTCTTCCCCCAGAGCTATGTCACCACATCTCAGACTCGCTTCTCAACACTACGTTTTGTTCTTCAGATCTCATTGGTTGTATGTAAATGAATCAGCCCCTTTGCTATGGGATGAAAGTTTATATATTTCTAAAGTTCATATGCTGGAACCCTAATCCCCAAGGTATTTCAAGGTGGGGCCCTGAAAAGATAATTAAGGTTAGTTTAGGTCATGAGGGTGGAACCCTATGGTGGGATAAATGCCCTTATAAAAGAGATTGAGTAGCCAAGCGTGGTGGCGCACGCTTATAATCCCAGTACTTTGGGAGGCGGAGACCGGAGGATCCCGGTTCATGGCCAGCCTCAGCTCTTTCTCTCTCTCTCTCTCTCTCTCTCTCTCTCTCCTTAGTGAGGCCCTCCGCAACTTCGTGAGACCCGGTTTCAAAAATAAAGTATAAAAAAATAGGGCCGGGGGTGTAGTGCGGAGGTAGAACGCCCCTGGGTTCAATCCCCGGTACTGCAATAAATAAATAAATAAATAAAAAATAAATAAAAAAAAAAAGAGATTGAGTGATCAGAGGCCGCTGTTTGCCACGTTACCACATGACAGTCTGCCAGCTACAAAGAGGCCCTCACAAGAACCAGGCCCTGCTGTGCTGTCGTGGACTTCCAGCCTCCAGAACTGTGAGGAGTGAATCTCGGTTGTAGTCACCCAGTCTACGGGACTTGTGTAACAGCAGCCCAGGTGGATGAAGGCAGGACTCAAACCAGAGAGGCAAAGGGCTCGTAGGGAAAGAATGTTGATTTTTCCTCAACTCTCATAAATTCTTAGTTGGAACAGGCCCTGATCACAAAAGACAGATTAGCAAGAGGAAAACAAATGGAAGTTTATTAACATGTATATGTCACGTGTACAAGGAAGACACTCAGGGAATGAGTAGTACTCACAGAGGTGGCTCCAATTCTAGTTTACTTACTATCAACTTTGGAGAAGTGGAAAGACCAAGGAGTTTTGAGTCTCTAGTGCAGCAAAGTGTAAGACAGCAAATACATGATCAATAAAGACTAGTTAGTAAAGCTTGTTTACGTTGATTCTTCTGGTGTGTCCAGGCTAAGAGTCCAGAGTTGTCTTCAATGGTTAACCTTCCTTCTCCCTGGGAGAGCAGAATACCTTTTGTCTTTCAATCTATGTCCTGCTTTTAGGCAAATAGAAGAAAGGCAAAGAGTTGTCCTGCCTGTTTCTTCTGAATTGCCTTCAGCTCAACATCTTTTACATTTTAGGGTGGCATATGTTGGTCCCACATGTTGAAAGGAATCTACTAAAAGGGCAAAGAGGTAGATAAGAATAACATGGGGCAGGGATGCAGCTAAGGAGCAGAGTGGGACCTAGACCTGAAACATAGACAAGGGTGTATCTCTTTGTATTTGCCCCAGTCGTTGTGTCTGCCCCATTCTTTATACCTGCTTTATTCTTTGTCTTTTGCAGATTGGTTTCTTCTCCTTGTCTGGCTTGCCCTATGGAAAACTAGTCTTCCAATAAATTTTGAGTTTAAATACTACAGTTGTGGCTTTCTAGGCACATCTTTCCCTCTCTCACCAATTCCATATTCCTAGAAAAGAGACTGTGATTTGCCAATCTGGCTCAATTGTCCATTCCAGACCAATCAACCATGGCCATGGTATTGAGGAAGTTCATATTGCATAAGGCTGTGTAGCATTCCATGGCTATGGCCATATGGGTGGGGGGATGAGGTGGCAGTCGTCAAAGAGGGAATGTTGTAAACTGGTTCAGGATGGAATATTTAACTGAATGATACCTTAGGACTTCCACAGGATTATGGAAGCAGATGGCTACCCGGTGCTTGATCTGATCAGACAGACTGACCCTCTTATGAGGATCACATCTCTCTTGAGTGTGATGTCTTCTGTTTGTTTCCTGTAACTTTAATAACAGTTCCATGTCATCTCATGAGAAAGGTACTGCAGCTGTAGGGAGGTAAAATGAAACAGCAATAGCTTTCAAGGTAAGCTCAAAAAAGAAAAACAATTCTAGAAAGGGGTATGGGATTTCCCTGCTTAATTCAATGCCCCCAGACACTTTGAATATTAAGGTACAAATTGAATTAAATTCATGTCCTTCATGGCCAGCCTTGGAGGAAAAGCCAAGGGGCAGGACGTCCTGGCTCTGACTCCTGTCTTCTCTGATCATCTTTCCTTTAAGGATCATCTACCATTTTCTATTGTGACCACCATTCTGTTTGGGGTGTGTGTGATCCGCTTGGTTTCTAATACTTCTGCTCAAAGAGAACACATGATTTCCTAGACACTCCAAAACTCAGGAGTGATAAGTCCCAACCACACTCAGAGGTTTCCAGGCAGCAGGGAGAAAACTTGTCACCAGAGATTGGCAGGGTAGGGTATCTCTACCTCATCCAAGTGACTTCTGTCAGTGTGTGTGTGTATGTGTGCTCTCTGTAAAGCTCATTTTTGTCATTGTACTCATTTTCTATTGCTGCTGTAACGTAACACATCACCACAGACTTAGTGGCTTAAAGCAACACAAATTATCTCATCTTCTGGAGGTCAGAATCAAGCACAGGTCTTGCTGGGATAAAATCATGACAAGGCTGAATTCCTTTCTGGAAGCTCTGGGAGAAAATATGTTTGCCTTTTCTGGCTTCTATAAGATGCCCACACTCCTTGGTGAAATATCCCTTTTGCACATCTTCAGAGCTTCAGGGCCACAGCTCTCTTCTGTGGTCATGGCCTTCTGACCACAGATGAGAAAGGTCCTCAGATCTTATTAACCCATGTGATAGGGCCCATATGGATAATCCAAGATAAACATCTCATCTCAGGATTTTTAACCACATTTGCAAAGTCCCTTTTGCCATGTAAAGTAACATATTCACAGGTTCTGGGGATTAGGACATAGACATTGATGGTAGGCCATTATTCTGCCTATCATGATCAGGCAAACCACTTTTGAGAATAAGGAAAAGAGATTTTGTCTGAAACATAAAATGACTGCAACTTCTTCTACCTTCCAGGAAGGTGATAGAATTTTTCTCCAGAGTAGATTTCCTTTTCATTTTTGTTTTCTTAGGAAAACACTATAATGTTCATAATAAGCCTTTCTGCCTATGAGAGGCAAGGCCTTCTTGGGCTCAGATAAGATGAGAAAGGTTCAGAAAAGAAGAAAAATGTTCCAACTAGCAAAATAACCGGGACTTTTAGAAACTGCACACATGAGCATACATTGCAAATGTAGGATGATCCTTGCAACTCATCTACACATTGAAATTTAAACCCCTCTAATATAGACTCTCCAATGTGACTGAAATTTCACAATCTTTCCTTTGTTTATAGTTTTTATAGGATCATTGCTTTTGACCTTATTTAGGTTGCCCATATACCACCTTATGTCAAGGAGAGCTTCTTTTGATTCAGCTCAGGTTTACAAATATTCCTTCCTATTCCTTGCCCTAGGAGAAAATCTCCTGCCTATATGGCCCTAAAAGTTCTGATATAGCAAAACCTCAAACACACCCATCCTATTGGGGGAAGGGGAACATTTCAGTGCACATGCTATTTATTTGTAGATATTTTTTGTTGATCTTTGTTTTATAAAATAGGGAACATTTTTCTCTGCTTATTCCTGTGATCCTATAGCTCATGGTGGCCTTGAAGGTCCTGTGTTATCATGGGCTTATTCATGCAGGAACACACTCTTTACTTCCCACCTTCTGCCTGAATCCATTTATCCTTTCAAGGTCTGGCTCAGCTGAGGCTTCTCCCCCTACAACTCTCTCTAGTTATCCAAGAACAAATGAAATACTCCCTTCTTTGATCCATGATTCCTCTTATCACTTATCACTTCATCTTTAAAGGTTTTCCCTGGATACCCCCATTCCTCTCTCTTAAGGGGATACATGAAGGGTGTCTCTGAGTGCCTTATATATCTAAGTTTTTACATTGCCTAGTACATGGTAAACATTCCATAAATGTTTAATGTAGTAAAAAAATTTATATTTTTTCTGTCTACAACTTTTTTCTTTGTCTATAAATAGCACTTTCCTTTTCATTTGGTAATTGGTTTATCCATCCACTAATCCCTACATCCATTACATTTTTATTGGGTGCTTAGAACCAAGCACAGCTCCAGATGCCTGAAATCCACTGAACAAAAGCCGTTATGAAGAAGGGAGAAAGATAATGTGCACAAATAGGTAAGTTATATTATAGAAAATAATGTGTACATTAAGAAAAGAATACTATAAAGTGGGATAAGGAGAACAGCAAGTGTGAGGGGAGGGAAATAAGTTGTAATTAAATAAGATTATCAAGGTTGGCCCTACTGAGAAGGTGATATTTGAGCAATGACTTGAATGAGATAAGGAAGAGCACCCATGGCTATTTCAGAGAAGGACATTCCAGGCAGAAAGAAGAGTTTGTATAAAGACTGGAGTAAGAGTAGACTTGGTGTATTTAAGATGGAGCACGGTGAGCAAATGGAAGAATAGTTGAAGATGAGGTCAATGATTAAATAAGTGACCAAGGTCATACAGTGTTCTTACCATCATAAAGGTTTCCACTAAGTCTTCTTCAATCAAATGCTTTCATAGGAGTCTCCCAGTTCTAAAGTGATCCCTCTTCATTCCTGTCCATCATGTGGAACCTCAGCAGCCACCATTATTTAGTCCAGATGGGGATAGAAACCCATCAAGCCCAAGTAGATTTCTACCATGAAATTTTAAATCTAAAAATGGTGTGAGGAGTGAAGATCTGTTCTAGACAGACAGGTAGGTTCTGTCAACATCATTCCAATGGTGAGGTAGCTGAAGCAACAGTTTGCTTCTCATGATTCTGGAGGCCAGAAGTCTGAGTTCAAGGTTCCAGCATGGTCGGGCTCTGGTTAGGGCCATTTTGCAGGATGTAGACTGTCAACATCTCCTTATATTCTCAAATGGTGGAAAGATGGCTAGCTAGCTCTCTGGCTGCGGCTTATAAGAGCACTGATTCTGTTCACGAGGGCTCCACCCTCATGACCTCACCACCTCCCAAAGGCTCCACCTCTTAGTACCATCACAATAGAGATTAAATTTCAATATATGAATTTTAAGGCTACATAAAACATTCAATCCATAACAGAATATATTACCCAGACTCCCTCATAGCTAGGTTTTTCATGTGACTTAACTGACACTAAACAGATACCCCTGAGATATTTGGAAGGCAGACGTTCACATTAGGGCGCTGTTTCTGGGCAAGCATGGTGTATATACACTTGGGTTTTCTGTAATGGTTGTAGCAAGGTTCCCCCATGGTTGGTTCCTAGCTTTATGAGTGTCAAGAAGCCGAACACCAGACACCCATTTCACTTGCACAGAGAGCAGCAGAGGCAGTGGGCAGCCTTCTGATTGTAGCAGGAAACTCTTCAATATGGTCCTGGAAGTTGATCCTGGAAGCTCAGCCTACTGCCTGCATTTCTAGTCATTCCATTGATTTTGTAAATACCTAATTTTAGGAGTGACTGAGGGAGCAAGCATCACATGGTAAAACAAGCCCACCAGGCATTAGCTTTCTGCTTGAACTTGTAGGAAAGGTTTCTATGTTTATAGACTCTTTCTGGTAAGATCCATAACATGGAATATGAGAGCTTTCAATGGTTATGTTTCTCGCTATATGGGATTGCTTGTTTACAGAGAAAGATTGAAGTCAACACAGACTGAAACATAGATTGGGTCTGAGGCAGAGAGTTTAAGTCTAAGTTTAGATTCCTACTACCCATGAGGGACTGTAGCATACTTTATTCTTTAATAATTTGGAATGTGAATGTTTGAGATACCCCAAAATCTTTACTATGGATTTCTCTTTTGCTTAAGCTTATTTAAGATGGATTTCTTGACTTTCACTAGCAGATCAAAAGTTAAATTCAATTGGATTGAAAAATAATCCTCAAGATGTTATTACTCGGCTATAACTTTTAAATAATTAATCCATTTAGTATGTCTTCTTAACTTTCCTCTCCAAATTATGGTTTGAATCATGGTTGTTTTGGATATGGTTATTTTGATCATGTAGAGTTTGATGTAAGGTCAAACTCAAGGCTAAGGAGTCTGTATGCTCTGATTCATAGTTATGACTTCATCCCCAAATGACAAATCTTTCAGTGCTGGAAAATCATCTCAAGGTAAGGGCCTGATGTTGGCTAGTCAGGAATCCATAAAAATAGAGGTAGCACATAAATGGGCCAGGAAGCACTGTTCCCCTGAAACAGCAATGCCTGCTTCCTGGAACAGAGCACTCTCCCATGGGAAGTCGTGCTCCAACGTCAGGGTTTCAAATTTATGATTTGAAACAAGCTTGTCTTTTGCCAAAACCCAAATGAGCCACAAACAATGCAAAAGCCAAACAAAACTTTTCCCAACAAGTGGCCTATCTGAAACTGCAAGCAAAATGTTTTGTAAGTGCTTAACTAGCAACTGCAAACTAGTACCCTTAAGCCCTTCTCATCGCCACCACTGGGTGGCAGCTGGATGCCAGGTGTCAGCTTGGCTACACTGAACAATTTTCTTGGGGGGAAGGGTTGGTCATCTGATGCACCATATTTTGTTTCAAAACAAAAAATTATAAAAAAAGAAAAGAAAAAGAACAAAGGACTGGGACTATAGCTCAGAGATACAATGTCTCTGGGTTCAATCCCAATACCAAAAAAAAAAAAAAAAAGGAAAAGGAAAACCCACAGAATGGAAGAAAATATTTGTATTATAAGGGTTTAGTATCAGGAATATATGAAGGATTCTTACAACTCAATATTGAAGAGACAAGTGATCCAGTTTCAAATATGGACAGAGGATCCGAACAGTCAGTTATCCAGAAGAGACACGCACATGACCAGTAAGGAAAAGGAAATATGCTCAATATCATTAGCCTTTAGGGAAATCAAAACCCCAATGAGATACTACTTCATACTCACTAGGGATGGCTATAATTTAACAAAAAAAATTACAAGTGTTGGTGAGGATATGGAGAAATGGAATTCTTATATATTACTGGAACAGAAAAGGGTATAGCCACTGTAGATTATAGCTTGGCAGTTCCTCAAAAAGTTAGACATAGTTACTAAATATGGCCCAGCAGTTCCACTCCTAGATATATACCCAAGAAAACTGAAAACATGTTTTCACCAAAAAAGCATGTATATGCATGTTCCTAGCAGCATTGTTCATAATAGCCCAAAGAGTGGAAACAATCCAAATGTCTGTCAACTGATGAATGGATAAACCAGTGGTGAGTCCATAAAATTCTTTTGGGCTGGGAAAACTGGTTATCCATGTGTAGAAAAGTGGAATTAAACCCTTACCTCTCACTGTGCACAAGAGTCAACTTGAGATGGATCAAAGAGCTTGAGATGGATCAGAGACTTTGAAGTTACTAGAGGAGGGCATAAGTCCAACATTCCAACATATACACACAAGTAGAAACTTACTCAAGAAGACCCCCAAATCTCAGGAAATTAAAAAAATAATTAATAAATGGGATGGCATTAAACTAAAAAGCTTCTGCTCATCAAAGGAAACCATCAAGAGTCTAATCAGAGAGCCTACAGAATGGGAGATCTTTGCCAGGTATCCCTCTGATAGAGGACTAATATCTAGAATATACAAAGTACTCAACAGTACAAAAACAAATAACCCAATCAAGAAATGGGCAACTGAACTAAATAGACACTTCACAAAAGAAGAGATACAAATGGCCAATAAACACATGAAAAAAAATGTTCAACATCATTAGCAATCAGGAGATGCAAATCAAAACCATACTGAAATTCCATCTAACCCCAATCAGAATGGCAATCAGCAAGAAGTCAAACAACAATAAATGCTGGCAAGGATGTGGGGAAATAGAAACTCTTCTACACTGTTGGTGGGATTGCTATGGAGATCAATGTGGAGATTCCTCAGAAAACTGGAATGGATCCGCCATATGATACAGCTATAACTCCTGAGTATCTTTCCAAAAGGACTGAAATCAGAAAATCATAGTAATATATGCATATCCATGTTTATAGCAGCATAATTCACAATAGCCAAATTAGGGAGCCAACCTAGGTGTCCATCAACAGATGAATGGATTACAAAATTATGAGGTATATACACAATGGAATTCTACTTGGCAATCAAGAAGAACAAAATAAGCCATTTTCAGGAAAATGGATGGACCTAGAGAACATTATGCTAAGTGAGATTAGCCAGTAACAGAAAGTGAAGGGTCATATGTTTTCTCTAATATGCAGAAGCTAGGGAGTAATCAGGATAACAGAGGAGAAACTTCAGTGGAGCCAGGGAGGTGGTCTAGGGGAAGGGGTGGGGGAGGGAAGATCAATGAAGGAATCACTTCCACTGACAATGTATACATATGAGAGAATACCAATATCAATCTCAATACCCTGTATGGGGAAGGAAGGAATGGGGAGGGAGCTGGGGGAAAGCCCACCAAGTGCTGTGTGCATGTATGTCACTATCACTATGATCTACATTATGATATGAGACTATAATATAACAATAAAAGTATAAAAAAGAACCAACTTAATAACCACAACAAATACATGTTTGCATATACTTGTGTTAAAAAAATCAAAGTTTGTTTTGATGGAAAAAGTGGGCTAAGAATCAGAGATGAGGAAGCCCTCATGGTGTAGAGGGCTATATTCTGGGCTAGGGCTCAGGGCATTGAAATGCTCATACCAGCTGGACCACTGGCTGACTGTATGAATATCTGTATTTTTAGGCCTCAGTTTCCCTGATTTCAAAGAGAAGAAGGTGGTTTGGATAATCTCTATGGCCATTACAGGTTTTTACAGGAGGAAAGTCTTGGGAAAAGAATATAAAGCTTACTAGAAATGTTTCTGACTGATTGAGAGTCATTATTGGCATCCGAGGAGGGATGTTTTACAGGCTTATCCATGTGCAGTTTTTTAGGACTGGAAGGATGTGTATGTGTGTGGCTGAGTCAGGAGAAGAGGAACAGAACTCCACATATATCATGATATTTGACCAAGCAGTTCAGTTGCTGCCACTAACTGCCCAGGGATGACACATGTGTGCCTAAGACTGAGACGAAGGACATGACAGCAGGGGTGGGTGGGTATCATACTGGAGAAATATAACATATCAAAAAAAAAAACTCATTGTACTTACTGTTGTGTGCATAGCAGCAAGGCAGAGAATGGAAGAGGAAGATTCCCTTGGGTGGCCAGAACTCAGAGCTGTCTCTCCAACCACACGCCATTCCTTCCAGCTCTCTGTCCTTCATTCCTGCCAGACTTCTCTCTCTTCATTGCCTCTCATCCCTCATTCTTTGTTCTCCTAGTGTTTTAATCCTCTTCTGACTCCCTATAAACTCTGAACTCCAAGTCAGTTACTGCCTCACCCCCTGTAATCTTCAAATTCCTAGGTCCTTCTCCCACCCAGTCTTCCACACAGTGCGAGCTCTCTCAGTCCCTCACCCAGACATGGCAAACCTCACCTTCCTTTTGAGCCTCATCTCCTGGGAAATTCTGTATGTTCTTGAATTTCCTTTTCATCTTAGCCCACTTCAATTTCTCTGCCCAAGGCTAGTTCCTAAAAGCCATTACTTTAGTAATTCTGCAATGTCTTGTAACTTTGTTGTTTCCTCCTTTTGACATTTTCTAATTGAAAAATGCATTATTTAGCTTTTCATCACTGTGCCCAAAATATAGGACAAGTACTACTTAGAGGAGGAAAGGTTTATTTGGCTCATGGTTTCAGAAGTTCAGTCCATGGCTGGCTGGCTCCAAGGCAGAAACATCACGGCAGCAGGGTGTGCTGGAGGAAATCTGCTCAGTGCAGCCAGAAGCAGAGAGCCAGAGAGGAAGGGACCAGGGACATATATAGTCCCCAAGACACTCAGGGACCTACCTCCTCCAGTCACACCCTACCTGCCTCCAGTTACCACCCAGTAAGTCCATTCAGACCATTAATCTATCAATGGATTTATCCACTGATGAGGTTAGAGCCCTGATTCAATTATTTCGCCTCTGAACATTTCAGCTTCGCCAACACATGAGCTCTTGTGAAGGACATTCCATATCTAAACCATAACAACAAATTGGCCCAAGTCTTTTTTTTATTAATACCCAAATAAAACAAAACATGACTTTTTGACCCAGGATTAATACTCATAAATAATAGCAGTTAAAAAAAGAAACAAAATAAACCTAACATTTTAACTCAGTCTCAGGATTGTTACTAAAACTTGGTGGGACAGAACTTCAGATCTGGTTATGAGATAGAAGCATATATTTTTAAATTGGAACCCAAACTTATATGGGTTTTACATGAAAAAGAACAAAAAAAATTAAGGAAGGTTGGACACATAGTAGGCTTGATTTTATGGCTCAGTGGTGTCTTCAAGAGCCTGATTTCTTTCATTTTTCTGTTCCCTCCTCTATGGTATCAATTCCATCTAAAATGAGTTCTTCTTGTGGTCCCAAGATGGTTTCAAGCAGCCCCCTGACCTATGGGCTTCCCATTCACCTCTATAGGCAAGAGAAACGTCACCCTGACATCTGCAGTGGAAGTCCTGAGGTTTACTCTGAGTGGTCTGACTAAGGTCCTGTGCTGATCTCTGCGTCAATCACAGTGGTTATGGAATGATTGCCTTAGCCTTGGTCACATGCTCCATTCTGATATAGCTGGTCTAGGTTATTTGTTCCTAAACCATGTGGCTTCTCTAAATCTAAATCTAATTCTAAAGAGTTGTGTACTTCTAGATTTGTTTGGATTCCACTTCCTGGTAGATTCCTAGACCTATGTCTAACTGTTCTAACCGTTCTGAGTTCCAGCCCTCCCACTTAATTACTAAATGTAAATGAGTACCATGTGGAAAACCCCAGAACTGTGTGGAAGTATGTGGTCAGAGATGCAGGATGCAGAGAAGTGGGGAGGGGCAAGGACCAGTTGGCCCTGTGATAGTGATGAGGTGATGTCATGATTTCAACTCTCCAAACATCTGCTGGGAGGCTCCTCTTACTAAAAGTGGAGCCGCTGATTAGAGGACAAAGAATAGAGCTTCCACTTAATTCTGACCAGAAAGGAAAAGCCAGTTGGTGCAACAGAAGGTATGAAACATGGGAGGAAGTGACTGAGTCGACTTGGAATTCAGAACGGCAGAGAAAGGAGCAAACGGGCATGTTCAGACACATCCATTGGGTTGTGTGTTTTTTTTTAAATCATAGAAAGGTAAAATGAGTTCAGAGTGTGTTTCTAAAAGAGACTGTGACTTAAGAAGAATAAATAGATTTTAAAAAAAGGAATGTGTACTCTGTAATCTTGGGTTATCCTAATGAGAAGGATACAGAGGAGACATTAAAGAAACTCAGCATGTCCATGGAACTATCCAAGCTCAGATTTAGAAAGAATAAAAACAGAATCTTGAAGGAAGGGCACACAGTCATGGTTGAGTGTAAGATCATGGGTGTGGCTTTTCTTTCTTTCTTTCTTTTTTCTTTCTCTTTCCCTCTCTCCCTCCCTTCCTTCCTTTCTTTCTTTTTTTTTTTTTTTGCAGTACTGTGGATTGAACCCAGGGCCTCACACATGCTAAGTGAGCACTCCTCCACTGAGCTACATCCCTAGCCCCTTATTTTATTTTTATTTTGAGATAAGGTCTTACTAAATTGCCCAGGCTGGCCTTGAACTTGCAATCCTTCTGCCTCAGCCTCCCCAGTAACAGGGATTACAGTTTTACTTATTTTTTTTAGTGAAAACATGAATAAAGAATGGAAAGACCATTGTTTGGGGAAGGTGGTGTCAAGTTATATGAAATCAAAATAGAACTACTCAACTGCCATTTTTGCCTGCCTTTCCCTTTTTAAAAAAAGGGGTTTTCAACATGGAAAGGCTATATTCCAAAAGAATAAAGATGATAGTATATTAGCCCACTAAAATGCATTTCAGTAATTAAGCCAAATGACAATGAAGCAACTTGCTCATGTAATGGGTCTGGGAATCTGTAGTAGGCAGAATAATGGCCTCTTTCAAAGATGTCCACACATCCCAATCTCTGAAGCTTGTGCGTGTGCCTTACACGCAAAAGGGATTTTGCAAACGTGATTAAATTAAGGCTCTGGAGAATGAAAGATTATCCAGTTATCTTGATGGACCCAATGTGATCACAAAGGTTCTTCTGAGAGGGAGGTAGGAAAGTCAGAGAAGGAACAGATGATGGGAGGATGGAAACAAAGGTTTGAGTGATGCTGCTGCTGGCTGGGGCCATGAGCCAAGGAATGTGGCCAGCCTCTATGAGCTGGAGAAGACAAGAGAATGGGTTCTCCCCGTACAGCCTCCAGAAGGAGTGTAGCTCTGCCAATACCTTAATTTTAGTCCAATGAAACTGATTTCAGACTTCTGAACTTCAGAGCTGTAATGTAACAAATCTATGTTGTTTAAAGCCAGAAAGTTTGTTCATTTCTTGTAGCAGCAATGGGAAACTAATACAGGGTCACTGCTTCAGATCTGGAAAACCACTGCAAAGAGGAAAGGTACCACAGAATGGAGGTGGGAACATTCCAGTTTTATAAGGGGTGTTATAATAAGTACAAACTTGGTGTTCATTATTGGTGAAATTTTGGATTAGATCACTAAACAAGTGGCTAATAAGCATATAGAATAATAGTAGGTCAATACCAGGAACAAGTATAAATAAATTAAGAATCAAATATCTCTAAATAAGGTGACTTGGGTTTTAAAGTTATTAGGCTTATTATCAGGGATATGTCTATATCATGCAAATAAAATATTTGGCAGAGCTTTTGATAAAATGCCCTGTTGTAATTATGCATACAAGATAAACAAATGTAGGCTGAATCATAGATAATTTAGGTGGGTTCATAATTGAACGAATGTACCCAAAGTATGTTGACTTAATTGATCATTTTGGGAGAAAAAAGAAAATTAAAATAATCTTTATTTTGGGCCAAATCCTATTATGCATATATCATAGTATATATTTAAGTCAACATGGATAGCTGTGTAAATGATATCCTTACTATATTTGTGGATAAGACAATGTTAATAGATGAATGAAAGGAACTAATATTTTAAAAGTCTTCCCAGTTTGGAAAAAATGGACAGAAATTAGTAAAGATAAAATTATAAAGTCTGGCATTAGGTTAAAAAATGCAAAAGTGGTCGGGCGTGGTGGCGCACGCTTGTAATCCCAGTACTTTGGGAGGTGGAGACCAGAGGATCCGGGTTCGCGGCCAACCTCAGCGCACGCGCGCGCGATCTCTCTCTCTCTCCTCTCTCCTCTCTCCTCTTTCCTCTCTCTCTCTCTCTCTCTCTCTCTACCTAGTGAGGCCCTTCGCAACTTCGTGAGACCCGGTTTCAAAATAAAGCATAAAAAAATAGGGCCGGGGGTGTAGCGCGGAGGTAGAATGCCCCTGGGTTCAATCCCCGGTACCGCAAAAAAAAAAAAAATAAATAAATAAATAAATAAAGCAAAAGTGTAGTATAGACACATAGAAGAGATCTGGAATGGCAGAAATTCTTATTTCAGAACAAAATAATACTGAATAACTTAATTGATAGTGAATGGAATTTGAATCAAGAAGAATGGGCTATAACTACAATTTCATCTCAGGTTGCATTTTTTGGAAGCCAGACCTTCCGATCTGCCCTGGTCTGACTGCTGCCAGAGCAAGTACCCACTTTTACCCACCACACAAGCAGGGTATAATTGGAAGGGTACTGGAAGCTGTATCTGTAACTGTGGGTCCTGAAGATGCAAATATGCAGGGTGTGTCCTGGGACTGTTGAGCAAAACAGCTTGGTTAGAATGGAGGGCTTTCCTTGGGGAAGATGTGAGGAGAACCATAATGACAGTAAAGACAAATTGTAGTGACAAGGCTCTAAGCCTAAAGTGTGAGCCTTATCTTTTAGACAGCAAGGAGCTTCTAATCATTCCTAAGTAGGAGAGGGTAGGTAAGAGTTGTGCTTTTGAGGTTAGATCTGACATTTTATGTAACATGAAGGCAGTAACATAGAAAGGGGTGGATAAGCGCTCAGGATCTGAACCCAGGACTGGGATAGAATGCTGGTTTTCAACTTCCTCACATTTATCGTTGGGCAAGATTCTCTACTTCTCTGTGCCTCTGTTTCCTTCTCTGTAAAATGTGGATGGTAATAGTATCTACCTTATAAAGTCATTATGTGTATTAGTAAGTTAAAATATCTGAAGTGCTTAAAATAGTTCCTGGCACATAGTAGAGCTCAATAAACAGCAGCAAGTAGCTATTATTACAGTCAGACTTGGAATGTGTGGGCAGTAAAACCTCAGAAAGGAAGGAACAGCTGCATACAGCATGGCGAAGGCGAAGCCCAGAGGCTTAGATGCTTACCCAGACCCTGACCAGTTCTCACCTGGTCCAGCCTTTGCTCCATCATGGCTGTAGCTGGGGTCTGCAAGATACTTTCTGCCTGAGGTTTTCCCCATCATGCCTTCCCCGAGTGATTTCCACAGCCTTTTTGCTCCTACATTATATTTCCTTAACTACCTCTCGCTCTATCCAGGTTTAGGCTTATTGCAGTAAAGCACTGTTTTACATATTTCTTTTAATCCCTCACAACATCTAGCAGAGTCTCTTGCATGATCCCAAACTGAATACAGTCCTTCAGCATCCTCAGGGAAGTGGTTCTAGGACACCCCTCTCCCCCACCAAAATTCTTCAGGTGCTCACGTCCCTCATATAAAATGGTATAGTATTTGCATCTAACCTATGCACGTCCTCCCGTACACTTTAAATCATGTCTAGATTACTTATAATACCTAATACAATGTAAGTGCTATATAAGTACTTGTTATGCTTTGTTGTTTAGGGTACAATAACAGGGGGAAAAAGTTTGTACATATTCAGTACAGGTGCAATTTTCTCCCCCACAAACTCTTTCTGAGCCAACTCTATGGTTGATAAAGATGTGGGCTAAATTAATGAGGATTCCAGGTTTTCAAGCCTGGGGTATGCGATGGTGGTACCTGTGATGAAAAGTGAGGCACAGAGGAGAAGTCACTTAGCTTCAGAAGTTAATGGGGTCATTGTTGGGGTACAGTGGGGTTTCATTCCAAAGGCACTGAGGCAGAGCTCCGTAAGTGATTTCAGTTTCTTTGGGTCTGGTCAGTCTCTCTTAAGTTGATCATAAATGAAACCACTGTCTTTTGTTTTGGGGATATGCCGCACCAAAAATTGTGCTTTTCTGGGTGTGTGAGGTGGTGGCAACAGTGCCATCTGTATTTTTCTAAAGAAAATATTGTGGAATTGTGAAAATTCATATTGCGTATGACCGGATTCCAGCGGAGTTATGTGGCATCCAGGCAGAGATGCCTAAAGATTAAGGTGAGTAGTTCAAAGCTTCATGGCTCCCTGAGCTTCTTCTTTCTCTTCATAGTGATAACTGTTTTTGTGTGTGGTACTGGGGATTGAACACAAGGGCATTCTACCTCTAAGCTACATCCTCAGCCTTCTTTAAAAAATATTTTTTTTGAAACAGGGTCTTGCTAGTTTGCTGAGGTCTTGCTATGTTGCTGAGGCTGTCCTAAAAAATTGTGATCCTCCTGTCTCAGCCTCCCAAGTACTGGGATTACAGGCGTGTACCACAACTCCTGTTTGATGACCTTCTTTTAATGCAACCTTTGGGGGAACTGCCCATCATTTGGCAAATCTAAATGACCAAATGGCGTTGAGGATACCTTCTATTACAGAGTTGGGTTTAGAAGTCAATACAGAGGAGAAGGCAGGATAACTCCCTCTACTCTTTTTAATCTTCCTCTTCCTTCCCCATAATGATGCCTATACTTTGCACATTATCCTAAGTGTCCACAGGAAGCAAAGAATATTCTGGAAGTGCTTTTCATTCCTTTAGCAAATATAGACTATTTCATCAACCACCAGATTTGCAGACTTGGATTAAAAGTCTACTATCAGCCCAACACTGTGTGCATCTATTCATGGTTATAAATCAGAAGGGACATTTAAAGAATACTAATTAGCTTTGGAGGGAAAATTACAAACCAAACTGCAGCGTTTTACTTTGCTAGACTCAAGAAATAATGTTAGTGACTCCAATGAGTGTAGAAGCCAGCAATTGAATGAAACAACTTATTATGCAGAAAATGGGAACAACCTAGTCATGTGCTCATGGTCCATAGACAAGAGCTGACTGATAGAAATGAGCCCTGAGCTAAGCCTAAATCTTAACCCCACGGAGCTCATCACCTCGGATGCCTGAGAAAGGATGCCGTTTTGTTGATACTGCTGTTAAGGAAAAAGAAAATCATGAATCTGGACATCTTTCCCCTTAATATTAAACATCTGCCTAAATGTAACCTACTTATTTCCTGGCTGACATTCGACTTCTGTGGCTCTTTCTTCTCGTAGTGATTATGAAAAATCCCGAATGGCAACTGGTGCTCACTAGTGTAATGGAACAGTTGTTTGGAGGCTGGCTTCCAAGTTCTTCAACTACAAAGTCCCCTTTTTTCCCCAAAAGTTAAAAATTCATATATTAAAACTCCAAGAGAGTGACCAGTCAAGCCCAGGTTCCTTCTGAAAACCTCCCAAATGAAATCTGTTTTGATAAATTTTTTAGAAGGTTAGAAGGAAGAGTTGAGCAAAAGGATGAAAGGTCAAGGTCAACTAACTCTGGTTGGAAGGGAAAAGGGACTGTTTTTCCAGGGTCGCCACCTCCCCAGGAGCAGCAGGAACCATTCCTCTGCTAATGCTCAGCAGCTGTTCAAACAGAGGTGCTAACCTCAATAGTCTTAACTGGAAGTGGCTGAAAAAGAATGTTTAAAAGAAGTGACAAGATACTGTCTCTAAGTTTGAGGGATTGTGCAGCAAATGCTGGGTTAGATGAACAGGTGACTTTCCAAGATACTTCTCAGACTTGAGTTATTTGACTCAAACTTTGACTTTCGTTTAGTCTGTCTTTCATAGGGAGGTATTCCCATTTGAGTTTGTGGACTTAAGTGTATATTACCTGGTTATGTGGGGAGAGTCCAGGAGAACCTGTAGTGACACCCACAATTAGCCAGACCCTCAGAAGTTTTCCCATCCACCTCAACTCTGCCTTGAATCGTTAAACAAAAGGGAAGAGTTCATTTCTGTTGAGCTTTGTTTCCATATGTAAGAAAATTACAAACAAATGCAATAAGAGGCTAGGTGAGGACTCTCGGTGCACGTATCCCAGGACAGGGAAACATTCAGTTTGCCTGTATTTACCAATTGGCATTTTCCATTTACCTATAGCCCTTTTATGAATGGATTCTCAGTGCCCAATCAGAGGCTTCTCTGTGGCGTTGCCTTGGCATTTTCGGAGCCTCACCTTTTCTGCTGCAGATGCTCAGTTCACATTGACCTGGGAGAGGATGCTGTGAATATTTAAAGCCCCAGCCTAAAGAGAGGTAAATGCAGGCAAAGGACATGGTACAGCCTGCTTAGTCTCTCATTGGGAGACCTATGACCTCTTGGAGAAGGATGTAGAAGCCAAGAGTCAAAAGGAAGGAAAGTTGCAGCCCATGCTGCAATTCCAGGCTCTTTCCTGATAACTGCTGAGTGATGTACAGGTGCTCTTGAAGGCAGAAATCTGCTCTGTTCCAAGTTCTCTGGCTTTTATCCTTAAATGTTGGCCATAATTTCAGGCCAGTTGAGATAGATGCCAAGTTGCTGGGATTTACATTGCACCACTTAAAAAAATATCTCCCTTTCGCTTGATCCTGAGCAATGCCTTTCTCCTTTTTACCTCTTCTTCGCGCTGAGATAAAATGCTCTGCAAGGAGTTAATACAGCTGGCAGCGGTAGATCACAGAGCACAGTGCAGAAATCCAATTATCTCCTTTGTCTGAGATGAAAACCTATACTGCAAGGGTGGGGGAAGAGCTTCCAGTGCAGGGCTGCCTGATTTAAAATTTTATTTTATAAAGGACAGGTTCTCTAATGCAGTTTGGCTCCTAGGTCACAGAATTTTGCCTGTCCCTCCTGCTTAACTCTCATCACCTGAATACATTTGAGATCCAAGAAATAGGACAAAGGGCCCCTTCTTCTAGGTTTCTGGCTACTTTGGAGCTTAGAGTATATGATCAAACTAGCAATAAATCTATCAAGCTAATGATGATGGTGATTCCTCTAAGTTACTATCAATGTAGGAGATATTTTGGCAGAAATTTAGAAAGAGAGATTGCCACTAAGACTTTGGAGAGCAATTAGTTAAGAAATGTTTAAATGCACAAAAAGATAAAATAGGTAGCTGTTGGCTATCTAACTGGCTTAGAACTGGTAGGAGAGCCGGGCGTGGTGGCTCATGCCTGTAATCCCAGTACCTCGGAGGCTGAGACAGAAGGATCGCAGGTTCGAGGACAGCCTCAGCAAGTAGTGAGACTCTCATCAATCTAGTGAGACACTGTTTCCAAATAAGGAATAAATTCAGGCTGTGAGTATAGCCTGGAGGTAGAAGGCATCTGGGTTCCACCCCCAGTACCACACACACACACACACACACACACACACACACACACA
>PVJS01001401.1:78464-98893 GCA_004027185.1 Glis glis | reverse complement strand
AAACCGGGTCTCACGAAGTTGCGGAGGGCCTCGCCAGGTAGAGAGAGAGAGAGAGAGTGAGAGAGAGAGAGAGAGAGGAGAGAGGAGAGAGAGAGATTGATCGCACGCGCATGCGCGCTGAGGCTGGCCGCGAACCCGGATCCTCCGGTCTCCACCTCCCAAAGTACTGGGATTACAAGCGTGCGCCACCACGCCCGGCTGCCACTAACTTTAAAAATCTAATGTTTAATATAGTTAAACTGAGATGAGCAATTTTATTCATTTATATGTTTATACATTTCATACGTTTAAAAGTACTAAATACAATAGAGTATTACAATAGATAAAGATTAAATGGTAATTTAAAAAACTATTTTCTATTCATTACTAATTGAACCAATTACTCAACAAACATTTATCAGGTATTAGATAGCTGTAAATGATTATGGTAGTCTTGCTGGAATACAAAGGATGGCAATGATTAAAATCGACTTGAAGTGATAAATCATATAATATAAAGGTAACGAGTAACACAAGCCAGCATGAAATTAATGAAACTGCCTGACATTAATCAAGCACTTACTCTGCCAGGATCTGAGCTGTGCCAAGCACTTCATATGAGTAATCTCATTTAATGCTGACAACAGAAGTTTAAAGACAGGAAGTAACTTGTCCAAACTCACATAGCAACAGAGTATAGAATCTAGTTAAGTCTGTTTTCAGAACCTACACTCTAAGCCGGGCATGGTGGTGCACACTTGTAATCCCAGTACTTGAAGACTGAGACAAGAGGATCTGGGTTCCCAGCCAGCCTCAACTACTTAGTGAACCCTCGGTGAGACTCTGTTTCAAAATAAAGAATAAAAAAGATAGGGCTGGGTGTATAGGTCGGAGGTAAAATGCCCCTGGGTTCAATCCCCAGTACTGCAAAAAAAAAAAGAACCTACACTCTAAACTACATATCTCATTCATCACACAAAGAATTGGTGTTTCAATAAAGAAGTATACAGCGTGCGGTCTAGGTGCTCCGTAGAAGAAAGCACTATGGTCTGAGGCAGGTAATCGGAAGAGTGTTTAGTTAAGTGGAGTGGAAGGGAAAGGGAATAAGGAATGCTGAAGACACAATGGCTAGATTAGTCCAGCAATTTGGGGGTTACAAGAAATAGATGGAGGTTTTTAAAAGCCACTGTAAGGAGCTTAGGGTTTATCCTGTGGGAACAAGGAAACCACTGAAAGCTTGTGAGTAGGAATGTGGCCAAATAAACAGTTTTCCATGAAAAAGGAGACTTCAACTGCACTGCTGTGGGAATTTCTTGCATTGGTTTAGTCGAGAGGCTATAAGGGCCTGAATTATGATACCAGTGTGAAAACAAAGGAAAGGAAAGACAAAGGGTGAGTCTAACAGGATTGCCTGGCTGCTTAGAAACAGCCCGTCTGAGGTCTAGTTTTCCAAACCCAGCTAGCTGGCAATTAAGAGAAACTGGGCAGAAAAGTGAGTTCAGGAGGAAAAAACAATGAGTGCTACTTAGGTAAGCCAAATGAGTTCATGACAATCCTCCATTTAGAAGTATAATGGAAGAAGTTATATAGTGGAAGGACAAAAAATTGAGAGAGAAAAGTCAAATACAGAAAAAGGTCATTTGTTTAGTACTGTCTACATGACAAGATGTTGGTGGGAAAAACACCATGAAAGAGCCAAGACTGGAGCTGGCAATTAAAAAGGGACGTCCCTACGCTGACCCTGTCTCTGTTCCTGTCCCTGCAGTTCTCACTCCCTTACTCCCAAACCCATCTCTGACACACAGCTTTTCAGTTCTGCCCTTCAATGAGCAGGAGGATATCTTCAGGATTCACTTTCTTTTGTCCTCAACCCTCCATTCATGGTTTAGGTACCTCAATAAATAGTCTCATTCATACCATCTACACATGTACCTACAAACATAGCGACTTACAGCATTTCTCAAAACTGCAACTTCCTGCCAGGTATCTCCACCTGGAATGGCAAACTGAACAGACCCACTCTCCCTCTCCCACCCCCTGTCTTGGTGAGTATCTCACTATCACCTAGCCAGCTAGTCAGAAGACTATGGATTAATTGTCAATCTCACATTCAACAGTTCACCAATACCCAAGAAATAACTCTATTCCCTGTCACCATCTCTGCCTCCAATCCCATTGTGTCAGTTCAAGTTCTACCTCTTGCCCAAGTATTATAAGTACCTTCCATCCCTGCCTCAGGTCTTGCGCACCTAAAATCAACTGCTTCCAGAGAAAATGTTCCCAAATTTAAGTCTGATTATACACTTGACCAATAAAATCCGTTGAGGGTCTCCATCACGCAGAAATAGAGAATTAAAATTTTTATTTTATCACAAAATTCTAATTTCTTACTCATAAAATGGTCAAGTGGTCAAGATTTGTAGATAAAAGGAACTAGGTCCAAATTAGAATTCTGCCAGATATACAGATTTGTATCTTTTGAGGCAAGTTACTTATTTTATCCAACCCTCGGTTTTCTCATAAACTCCTGGGAAAGGATAGAATTAAAAAATAGTAAAAGATAATGTCTGGGATGTGTCAATACTTTGTGGGAACCAGGGAAGACAAAGACAAAAAAAAAAAATCCACAGGAGAAAAAGTTAGAGAAGTTGTAGACATTAAGGGAGGAAGGATACATAACAAAGAGGATCATCAATAGGATCAAATGAGGGGTCAAAGGAAATGGCAAAACAAACAACAAACCCCAAAGAGTCAAATGAAAGGTGACGGTGAGGTGAAAAAGAACTATTTTAGGTTGCAGTGAAAAGTGTGAACCAAAATTCAAGTGCGAGGTATAAGGTTTAAAGGACGCTCTCCTAAGTGGAAAATAAATAAATAAATATATAAATAAGGTAGAATCAAAAGAAGTCATCAGAGACCAAAGGGAAGTAAGTCCTGAGTGTGTGTGGTGTGTGTGTGTGTGTGTGTGTACAAGTGTGCTGTGTAAAATGCAGAGAAAAAGTTGGTGGAAAAGAGCAATTCAATATTGGAAAGAAAAATCATTACTGCTGGAACAGTGTGGAATAAATAAGGCAAGAGCAGAGACCAACCAGTCTCAAAGATGTAGGGAAACCTCTGAGAGCATGGAATCCTTCCCCAGTATCCTAGTAGCTCTTTGTTCCATGAAACAAACAGTAACCATCACAGACATGTGTGTGTGTGTGTGTGTGTGTGTGTCACTGTGGATGTGTGTGTATGTATCACTGTGGATTGAAACCAGGGGTGTTCTACCTCCAAGCTACATCCCAGCCGGATTTTATTTTTTATTTTGAAAGAGAATCTCACTAAGTTGCTGAGGCTGGTCTCAAACTTGTGATTATCCTGTCTCAGCCTTCTAAGTACCAGGATTACAGGCATGTACCACCACACCCAGCTGATCACAGACTTTTATACAATTGATAGCAAACATTACTATTAGAAATTACCCATAAAATAAAGCTGATGACTACAACTGTGCACAGAAAAATTTGATTTAAAAAATTAAACTTAGTAGAAATAATTGACCACTTTAAAAAAACCCTAACCTTGATAACATCTAAAAAACACATGATAAAAATGCATTGATCAAAGATAAAGGAATCAATTTTTGTTCTCCCAGCTACATCCCCCGCCCTATTTTATGTTTTATTTTTGAAACAGGGTCTCGCAATGTTGCTAAGGGCCTTGCTAAGTTGCTGAGGCTGTCTTCAAATTTGCTATTCTCCTGTCTCAGCCTCCCAAGTATTGGTATTGCAGGAGTGCACCACCAAGCCCAGCTTCATCTGCTCCTTTAATCGCTATACTTATTGTTTCCTTATCATGTATCACCACCTAACATAGTATATAATTCATCTGTTTATTGCTCTTTCCCTATTTTTTATTCTTTATTTGGAAACAGGGTCTCACTAAGTTATGGAGGGACTCACTAAGTAGCTGAGGCTGGCCGCGAACCCGGATCCTCCAGTCTCAGTCTCCCAAGTACTGGGATTACAAGCGTGTGCCACCACACCCAGCTAAAAGTAGGATTAGTTTTTATTTTGTTCTTTGCTGTATTCCAGTGCAAAAAACAATACCTAGAAAAATACAGAGTACTCAATACTTGTTGAATGAATGGTGACTGGGGCACATATAGAAGCATTGTTAAGAGTCGAGTAAGAAGCCGGGCATGGTGGCGCACGCTTGTAATCCCAGTACTTTGGGAGGCGGAGACCGGAGGATCCGGGTTCGCGGCCAGCCTCAGCTCTCTCTCTTTCTCCCTGTCTCTCTCTCTCTCTCTCCTTAGTGAGGCCCTCCGCAACTTCGTGAGACCCAGTTTCAAAATAAAGCATAAAAAATAGGGCCGGGGGCGTAGCGCGGAGGTAGAACGCCCCTGCGTTCAATCCCTGGTACCGCAAAAAAAAAAAAAAAGAGTCAAGTAAGAAAAAGAAAGAAAAGTTGAATTGATAACCTGATGTGGAGAAAACTGACAACTATCCTTGAGGGACAATAGGAAAAAAGAAGAACAGTAGTACACCACTACATACAGAGAAAAGGAAAAGGAAAAAAAAGCATGGTGATGTGGTTTCTTTAGACCTTTGTAAAATATTTCTACAACAGTCTAAGTTACAGCACTTATTAATAATTCATATGCACTTGTATATATGATATAACATGAAGCCACAAAACACATCATCTAAGACCCACAACCCAGTATAATAAGCTGACACGGAATGAAGCTTTGCCAACATACTGTTCTCTTGTTTCAGGATCCATCTTTTCATCATTCTTTTTAATCAAGTTCCAGCATTTTCTTAGCTTAGGTGTCTTTTTTAATTCTAATTCCAATCGTGCCTAAAAGAGAAATGTGATATTAAATCAACAGTAACTTCGACATTTACAAGGATAAAGATCAGATCAACTATTAACTAGTTTTCTAATGTAAGACTACAATATAAAGTAATGTGATAAACCCGAAAGCAAGGAGACAAACTTTGAAAAATAAGAAATGAATAATCATATTTTCTAAAATTCAATTCTTATACTTGTTAATAAAAAATAAGGAGAAACTGCCTTTTCTAATAAAGATTTTAAGCTTAATGATCAATTAAATTTCCTTTTTATTTCTAAAACTGCCTGAAAATATAAACATTAACATTTATGAACATGATCATCAAAGTTTAAAAAATATGAGTCTCAAACAATGAACATAAAACTAACAAATATAAATAAGAAAAGGCAATCATCAGTATATTCTCTGTTATGGCACTTATTACTTTTTAACTTAGTTTTAATCATTTATATGTGCCTTATGTTGTCATTCCATCAACTGGTACAAATGAGTTTGCATATATGGGTGTGTACAAAAATACCCACAGGCAAGAAATACAAATCTGAATAAAGGATTACCTTGAAATTTAACAGTTTTAACTTTAATACCTAAGATGTGTTAATTTAGTACATGTACATATTAGCCAATAAAGATTTGATGAAAAAAATTAAAGTAATTAATATTAAACATGATTTAGACCTTCTTTTATAAACATTCTAGCTGAAGCAAATAAAAAATTCAAGTTTGCATTTAGTTTCATCCAAAGACATACAGAAGGATAATACGCATACTTAGCTAAATTATCCCCCTTTCTCTACAAGCTCAACAGATACTAATCTTACTTCACCTTATAATACTAAAATTAGGTGAAACATGTATTAGGATACACATAGAAGTTGTAGAACTGTAAAAACTACATGAAAGTTAACGCATGGTAATTTTTCTAAGCAGGAAAGGGGATTTTTAGCTAGCACTTTTATATTCATATTAAAACCACACAGTCTAAAATGACATCTTCCACATATAACATAAATACACATAAGATTCTGACGTTAGGTACTTACAGGCTGCAAGCCCATCCACATCGGGAGGGAGATAAGCTGCTGCACCTGACTTCGTATCAAGTCTACTTCCTGTTCAAGGTACAAAGAAAACAGTCTATAGTCCAGCGTTTTTAACCAAGTCTTTATATAGGTAGTTACCACTTTTACAAGTCCTGGAAGTAATGCATGCCACCAATACTTTCAAACTGGTGATATTTTAATATTAAAAAGTTTGATACTTTAAAAGTCGCTGTTCATTATTCACAGATTTCAAATCTGCACAATCATCTACTCACAAAAATGTATTTGTAATCACAAAATCAATACTCCCTGCAGTCATTCACAGCAGAGCGTGGCAAAAATTTTGAGTTGCCTAAGGTGCACATCCCCGATTGAGGCTCCGCTAACCGGGCTTCAGTTGCAGCCTCATACTAGAAACAAGTGTCTTTTCTGTGATTTATTAAGTGTGACTTTTTTCTTTTTTTGCATTTTTGTGCTTTTTGTTGGTGATTTTTCACTGTTTAAAATAGATTCCAAGAACAAGGCAGAAGTGCTATCTCATGTTCATCAGTGCAATAAGGCTGTGCTGTGCCTTGCAGATAAAATGTGTGCTAGATAAGCTTTACTCAGGAAGAAGTTATAGTACTGTCAGCAGTGAATTCAAGGCTAATGAATCTAAAGTATATAATAATGTCTTTAAACAGAACACACATAAGATTATATATTGATGGTTTGTCAAAAACACTGTGACCAGAAATTCACAGGAACCTAGCCCTGCATTTCCCCTAGGAAGCATGGTTCAGTACTAGCTTATTCAGTGTTCATAGCTACTTTACAGAATGAATATGACTGCCACAAATAGAGAATTGATGGCATATTGAAGAAGATAAAGAATTTCAAAAATAAATTGGGTTTTAAGTTGGTTAAACCTAGCAACAAACCACTAATACTAGTTATTTGGTACTGGGGATTGAATCCAGAGGCATTCTACCTCCAAGCTACAACCCCAACCCTTTTTTACTTTAACACAGAATCTAAGTTATTGAGGGTCTCATTAAGTTGCTGAAGCTGGCCTTGAACTTGCGATCCTCCTGTCTCAGCCTCCCAAGTACTGGGACTACAGGTGTATACCACCATGCCTGGCTACTAACACTAATTAAACCTTGTTTTTGTTCAATTTCTGATAAGGAATTATGTCTGCTTTTATTTCTGTTAACTCTGTTTAGTTTAATAAGTGTTAAAGAGGCAATAGCAGATAATCTACCAGGAGCATCACAAATCTTTTTTTTTTTTTGGTAGTGCTAGGGTTTAAGTTGCTGAGAACCTCACTAAGTTGCTGAGGCTAGTTTTGAACCTGCGATCCTCCTGTCTCAGCTTCCCAAGTACTGGGATTACAGGTATGTGCCACCCCATCCGGCACAAATGTTTTTTGTACCTTCACAAGATCACAGTGAGGCAGTACAGAGAAATAGGTAATAATCGTCCATCAATCAACATTCAGCATTCAGGTTAAGAAAGAACTCCATGCATTCTTCTGTAAGTCTCTAAGTGCACTATCAATTCAGAAGCACTTATATATTAATACCTTCAGATTACCACAGTAGGGAAGCTAAAATGAAATATTACTTACTGAAAATATTTCATTCTTTAGAAGATAATCTTATGAAGGATGGAAATGTATCAATACAACCTAAGACATTTTCAAAGGTCACCCGCTATTGGCCTTAATCAGTCAACTCAAAATACAACTCTCATGCTGACTGGCCGGCCTGAGCACAAAGCATATCTACAAAGCAATGCAGTTACATTTTAGTACCCAGCCTGTGCCACAGACTTCCTCACTCAAAGCTCACATTAACCAAATTCTTTGCTGCTTGTCATTTTTGTGCTATTAGTTTAGACTTTCAACTCTCATCATTTTTCTTGGAGACTAGATATAATAGAGGGATCAATTATGAAAGTACTAAAAAGCAAGCATATCTTATAAAATGGCTTTATTGGGAAGTGTTTGAAATCAAGATTTTAACATTATTCTTATTTCCCACTATTACATGTGAAGAGATAGCCACAGAGGTGATCTAAACTCAACCTAAAAGAACATGAAAATTTGAAAGTTCCCCCAAAACATAAAGTAAAATTACCAAACTATTGAAGCAATGATCAAGAAAAAGCAGTAGGACTGTCTGTTCATGGAGCGAAAATTCACCATCATTTTCAGCCAATGCCGCTTTTAAGATGCGCTTAAAAAAGAATGGGAAGTGGTCTGGCTTCTTCATAAAAGTCTGAAAAGAAAAAGAATAAAAATTCATTTTGAACTGGCTTGCTCACCTATTTTCCTTCCCTAAAGAAGCATCAGTAGCTTTTTATGAATCTAATAAAATCAAATAATTACAAAAAGATTATTTGTTTATATATAAAAGAAGCATTACATGCTTGCTACAATCAATGGTAGCAAGTCAAATACAGATTTCTAACAAGACTTGAGAAACTTGCAAAAACCTTTAGCTAATAAAATAATGGCTTTAACTCTGTTAGTTTTCTTCTGTGGATTATGCCTGTATTTAGCTTAAGCTTTATTTTCTTATTAAGAATATAAAGTGTTTTAATTCCTCTGATTTAAACAAAACAAACTACATCTTTAGCAAAAATTATAGTTTTCACACTGTAATTAATCTCGAAGACAGCTCCTGTTTTATACTAGCTCTTTATTTTCTTAACATATGAATATATTAAAGCTTCTTTGATGTAGCTCCCCTTTTCTTTCCTGCCATGGAGAAGTGTTCCAAATGTGTGGTTTATACTAGTTGTTTCATCCACTTCTTTAAACCAATCTCCCACCAGCCCCTCTCCTGATGGCCCTCCACTCCTTGTCACTGTATGAAAGGCCCGTCTTCCTGTTACCTACAGCAGAGTTCCCAGGGTTCCACCCTCATTCTTCTTCCCACTTCGCGTTACATTAACTATCAATGCTAATGATTTCAAATACACATCTTCAGTCTAGACATTTCTCCTTACTTCTAGATCGTTAGATTGTTCTGTCTGCTAGGCAATTTTGTCTACATATCACAAACAATATCCTAAACTCAAGTAGAGAGTTTTGTACCTTCCAAAGTATTTCTCAGCCCTCTACTCCTACCTTGGTAAGTGGTACCATAATCTATTATATTCAGTTGCTCAAGTTTGACAGATTACTGAAAGTAACACCTTTTTCTAATGCTACTTCAACTAATTCAACTGATTCTACTTTCTAAATCGTGTACAACCTCCCAATCTATACAGTGGTCTCTCTATCCATAATTGCACTTTCTGCGGTTCTAGCTACCTGTGGTCAACCGGTTTGAATATATTAAAAGAAAAATTCTAGCAATAAACAATCGGTACATTTTAAGTTGTATACTGTTCTGAACACTGTGACGGAATCTTGCTCCAGGTCAGTGCTTATGTTCAAGTAATCCTTATTTTACTTATTTATGGCCCCAAAGTGCAAGAGTCCTTAGTCCAAAATATTGTTACAATTGTTCTATTTTTTATTACTATTGTTAATCTCTTACTGTGCCAAATTTATAAAAACGAACTTTATCATATGTATGTATGATATAGTATATGTAGAGTTCAGTACTCTGAGCTTTCTGACATCTACTGGGGTCTTAAAATGTATCCCACATGGATACAGGGGAGACTGCTATATTGTCATTTCTCTATTTCAAATCCAAATTACCAAAAGGGTTTGATCTTTATAACATGCAACTGATCAACTTATTATCTGTCTCAAAAAGTTTCTCTCCTCCTTTCTATAACAGCTTGAAGAAACTTTGTGAAATCCCTAAGATCTCTAAATAAGGCCATAGTATAACCTAAGCTCTTACATGTCCTGAGATGGTAGTCAATGAATATTTGATAGTAGCATTCATTTCTTCCTTTTTGTGTGTGTGCTGGGTATTGAGCCCAGGGGCATTCTACCTCTGAGCTACACCCCCAGCCCTGTTTTATTTTCTCATTTAGAAACAGGGTTTCACTAAGTTGTGCAGGGCCTCGCTAAATTGCTGAGGCTGGCCACAAACATGTGATCTCCTAAGTACTGGGATTACAAGCATGAGCACCACGCCTGGCTTATGGTTTTATCTTAGACCCCAAATTTTATCTTAAATACATTCTCACTTTGGAGACTGCTTCCTCAAAGTAGATGACAAAAACCCAAGCATTTTCTTCATTTAAAACATATTGTAAGGGAAGAAATTCTTTTGATGATGGGTAAAGAAAAATCTACATTTTGGACCTCTGCTGACCAAGCCTCTGTAGAACCAGCACAAAAAGAAAAAAATGTTAGTTTATTAAAATTTAAAAAAAACTAGGTCCCAAAGAGAAAATTAAAATATAAATATCTGTGGACTTTTGAACTTTATCTACTTGCATTTATTAAGATTCACTTTGCAAGTTTCTAATGTAAGTCTTCATAAGTCTTCATAAGTCTTTGTTTTAAGCACAAAGCAGAAAAATAATCCCATATTCATAATTTTTCAACCCATAGTAAATTAGAAGTATTAATCCCATATTCATGTTTAAGCACAAAGCAGAAAAATAATCCCATATTTATAATTTTTCAACCCATAGTAAATTAGAAGTATTAAACTCAAAGCTGGGCATGGTAATGCACGCTTGTAATCCCTTTACTTGGGAGGCTGAGACCAGAGGATCCGGGTTCATGGCCAGCCTCAGCTACTTAGTGAGACCCTCTGCAACTTAGTGAACCCTGTTTCAAAATAAAGAATAAAAAAGATAGGGCTTGGGGTGTAGCCAGGAGGTAGAATGCCCCTGGGTTCAATCCCCAGTACCGCCAAAAAAAAAAGAGAAGTGTTAAACTCAAATGAAAACTGGTATTATCGTTCACATATCCATTCTTTTTCTCAATAGTATTTTACTACTAAGTTTTGCTCTAATATCACGTTTATTGTCAGTAAAAAGGTGTGCTATTTTGTAATGGCTTAAGTGGGCACAGTATGAAAGCTACGAAGAAACTTAAATCTGTTACCTCCCATGCAGGGACATTTTCTCTGAACTTCTCATTCACCATACAGCAGATGGACATTAAATAGGCCTTGCTGGATACCTCTGGAGAATAATTCATCCAGAGATAATTTTCAAGATACTGGCTGTAGTGAGTAAAAATACAGAGAATGTTTTATCAGTTACCATCAGTCATTGTATTTATTCTATCACTCATATGGAAAAACACAATTATTTACAACTTCCTGAAAATATTTTGAAAATCTGTATTTATAATTTATGAATCTTTCACAAATTTACCTGTAATCTAGATCAGTACTATCACAAACTTCTATACAGACAATGTAGATTCAGAGAACGACAGTCTTAGACTTTCAAGTAAGATGATATCAAAGGTTACCAACATACATAATTATCATTATCAGATCACTAGATATTCTCTTATCTAAGTCTTTCATGAAGTAAAAAACAGAAATATCTGACAAACATCAGCTCTAAAACAAAATATGATGTTCACTTTCACAAATGTATCTGAAACATTAGCACTAACTCATTTCAGGAAAAAAAATGACTTCTGGAAGCTAAGATGGAGACTCAAAAACAGGGTTTGTAATATTTATGAGGTATTCAACATAAGTCAGTTTCTAAGACAATTAGCATTCCCCCTCCAGATACCAAAAGTTTTATTTTAAAACTCCTGGAAATATTCCTAAACAAATTTATGATTTCCAAAACATAACTTAGCCATATCTTACCATTCAAGGTAGTTATAAACATCAATTACTGTACTAGGCTATAAAATACTGTCAAGCACAATTTTAGAAAGCAATACTGTGTATGCATGTGGTACTGGGGTTAGAACCCAGGGCCCCATGCATGCTAGGCAAAGCACTCTACCACTAAGATATATCCCCAGTCCTTTATTTTTCATTTTTAATTTTTTGTGTTACTGGGGATTTAACCCAGGGGTTCTCTACTACTGAACTACATCCCCAGCCTTTTTAATTTTTTTTTTTGAGATAGAGTCTTGCAAAGTTGCAGAGGCTGGCCTCATATTTGTGATCCTTCTGCCTCAGCCACATGAGTCACTGGCCAGACCTGAATTTTTTAAAATTCTGAGACAGGTTCTCACTAAATTGCCCTGGTTGGCTTCAAACCTTGTGATCTTCCTGCCGCAGCCTCTCAAGTAGCTGGGATTATAGTCATGGACCACCATACCCAGCCTAAAACAGGCTGTTTTGCTTCTGCTTTAAGTGACTACACATTTATAAATTTCAAATACACAGGTACATGGAAGCACAGTGCACAGGAAGCATTTTAGGTTGTGTTATAGTACTACAATTTTTTCGTACTTCCTTCCATGCTTCAAGAGTCTATTTATCCTGTATTTCCTGGATCTACCTTTAGCAATCCTTCTTGGTTAATCTGTAACAATCTAGGAGGGATAAGTAAGATTTTACCCAAAATAATGGTCAAAATAATCCATGTGAGACACTAGAGTACTATTTCATAAATGAGTAAAACCTCATTACATTCCTTTCTTGCAAGTTTAAATTTTTTTTCCTGAATTTTGTCCTTTAGAATTTCTGTCAAGAGCACTCTGTTAGTCTACCTTTGTCTGAAATTTATTTCATGACAGTTTAGCTAGGTATAAAATCTAGGTGGATTTTTTTTTAATATATGATAATGGAATGTCTCTTCTCTATTACTACAATTGAGAAGTCTACAACCAATCTATTTGTCCTTCTTTGAGTAATGTTTTTTCTCTCTAGTAGATGTTAAGGCCTTCAATCTATCTTTGTTGTTCTGTAGATGATGCACTACATTTCTAGAATTTAAAAAACTCATGTATTTCAACAACTCTAGAAAATTCTTGATGCTCTTTCCCATCTCTCTAAATCCCTCTGAAACTATTAGACCTCATTCTAGCCTCTATATCTCTTACTTTCTTAATTTTCATCTTTTCTTTGTTATTTTCTAGTTAATTTCCTCAGATCTAGCTTCCGATTCACTAATTTCCTCTTTATGTCTAGCTTGCTATTTAATTTGCTCACTTTGCTATTTGAGTTTCTAAATTTGATTTTGCTCAAATTTTGAGTTTTCTCACTTTGCTATTTGAGTTTCTAAATTTCAGTGATTTTTTTATTTCCATTTCTCCAAGTCTGCCCATTTTTCTCACAATAAAGGTTCCTGAAAGACAATAACCTACTTTCTTAATTATTAAAGATCTTTCATTGTAATTAATGTCTTTAGTGTTTTTTCTATAGAAGTTTGATTAATTTTAACTGAATAACAGTATCCTCTTTATTTTTATCTGTCTTTGCTATAGTTTGAATCTTGAATGTCTTCCAAAGGCCTATGTTGTAAAAGCTTAGTCCCCAGCCTGTGGTGCTAACAAGAGATGGTGGAGTCTTTTGTAGGGGAGGCCTAGTGTTAGGAAGTTAGGTCACTGGGAGTGTGCCCTTGAAGGGGATATTGAGACCCTGGCCCCTTACTCTCTGCTTCTCAGCTGCCATGAAGTGAACAGGGCTCTTCTGCAACATGCTACCACTATGATATACTGTGCCACCAAAGGCATGAAGAAACAGGGCCAGGCAACCATGGACTGAACCAAAATAAATCTTTTTTTATTATCTCAGGTATTGTGAGAAGAAAAGCTGGCCAACACAGTCTTCTTGAAAGGTGGCATGGTAGAAAGGGCATGTTTATCTAAGAACCAGAGAGGTCTAATTTCTAGCCTCAATTTTCTCCTCTATAAAATAGGAAGATCTGTAGGCACGGTGGCACACACCTATAATCTCGGTACTTGAGAGGCTGAGACAGGAGGATCACGGGTTCAAGACCAGCCTCAGCAACTTAAGCAAGATCCTGTTTCCAAATGAAAAGTAAAACAGGCCTGAGGGTGCAGCTCGGAGGTAGAAGACCTCTGGGTTCAAACTCCGGTACCAAAATAAATAAATAAATAAATAAATAAATAAATAAAATAAAATAGGAAGATCTTGCTGTGGTTATTATGAAGGTTAATATTATAAGGTCATATTACAACACGGTTCTCAGGAAATAGTAACTACTCAACTTCCTAATTAATTCAAAACTATAAACTTCAATTTCCTTCTATAAGAACGGTAAGACCATCTACTTCATGCCATTTTTTTATGAGGATCAAATCAGTATACATAGGTAACAAGTTATTAATACAGGGGGTAATGAATATTAGATCTCAAGAAGTAGAAGAAGTGGGAAAACCATGAACTTTGGTGTCAGACACTGGCATCTCAGCTCTGCCAGTTACTGCATTATCTTAAACAAATGACTTCACCTCTCTGATCTCAGCTTCCAGTAAATGGAGAGGATAATATTTCCTTTGTAGGATTGCTATGATTGCTCTTTAGTAAAATGTTCAACGCTATGCCTAGCATAAGGCAAATGTTCAGTAAATGATACCTATTACTATCATCAACAACAATCCTGGTTTTTATTTTCAGCATACTGGCCAAACCTGGTTATAATACAATCTAATCTATCTTCATAATCTAAAAATTGTACATTCTCTTTTGTCTGGAATGTTTAGGCCAGACGTGGTGGCGCATGTTTGTAATCCCAGTACTTGGGAGGCTGAGACCGGAGGATCCGGGTTCACAGCTAACCTAGCAGCTACTTTGTGAGGCCTTCCTCAACTTAGTGAGACCCTGTTTCAAAATAAAGAATAAAAAAATAGGGCTGGGGGTGTAGCCTAGAGGTAGAATGCCCCTGGGTTCAATCCCCAGTATGGCCAAAAAAAAAAAGGAAATATTTAGGTTATCAGTGGCTAGGTTGGAGCAATGTTCCCTTAGTAACAACATTGTAGTTTGGTAGGAAGAAAAAAATGACTATAGCATATACCCCAATTTATTCAAACTGGTCACTAGAAAAACCAAGCAAGGCAAATTGCTCAGCACATGTTATCTTAACTAGAGAGACAACTCAAAACACAAGTTACCCTGACAAAGGGGTATCTTTGAAAACAAAGGATGCATACACATATCTAAAGTCAATCACAAAAATATAAAACCTCACAAATTTAGAACTATTTTCTTGAATTGTTCTTCTTTGTTGTTGTTGTTTTGGTGTTGGGGATTAAACTCAAGGCCTGTGCATGCTATATCTATGCTCTACCAACGAGCTACATCTTTAGCCCATAAAATTATTTACTTAAACACTCACAGAAATATATAAAATATGTTATCTAAAACTTAAATCATACTGTTGCCTTTAACTTCATCAAAGTAATGTCTTTTTAACTCACCTAAATTCCAACAGCATTATTTTTCTGATGGCAAACCTAAAAACAAAATAAATGTTATTTAATATTTTATAAAATATTTAATATAAATTTAGAATTTTAAAAGAAAATATAAACACTGCAGGTTTCTTAATGCAAATGCATTTTGGAATCTTTTATTTTAAAATTAAGTCACATATCAGATCACAACTGCCAAAAGCTAGCCTGTACAATCTTTTTTTCGCCCTAGTACTGGGGGTTGAACCAAGGGCGTTGCATATGCTAGGCCACTCCTCTGTTTCCAAGGTACATCTCCAGCCCTGTGCATCTTTTTAAACACTGACCAAAATGCTTTTATTTCATGGGCATTATTTATCTATGCAACAAATGTGGTAGTCAGATGTTACACATACTCCTTAGTCTTGACAGCCTAAAATATCAATGAATATTTTGTACAAAATATCAGGTATTTCTCCTTATTATACTGCCTTTTTATAATAGAAGTACTTTGTTTTATATGAACAGATGATGCTATAGTCATGAGATACCTCTCCAAAGGCAAGTTCAAATGGTCACTAATTTAGTTTTATCATTTTGGAATACTGGAAATAAAGTAGCCAGACCAGAACACTGCCACTAGATAGCAGTTTCCAGCTCTGAAAATTAAATGTATATGAATTATGAATTTATAATACCCCAGGAGACCATTATCCTGTCAAAATCCTATTCCACTGATTTCTAATCTCTTAAATAGTTTCACTGAGCAAGCAATGTCACAGAACTTTACTGAGAATGAAATGAAGGTTTTTACTACTTAAAATCAAAAAGATAGAAGAACACCGTCAAGGTACTGGCTTCGATAGCCAGTCGGGCTGTTGAGTGCACACAACATCTTGAGTGACACCTCTAGATTTCCAGCTTAGCTAAAGGTGCATGTTTAAGATAGAAAAACTGACCTAGGCACTAGACATCGTATCAGAAGAACTTCAAAGATAAGTATGAACAGTTCCAAGTAATAACCACAGATATAAACAATTCAAAAGAGTTTGGGATATTTTTATAAATTAACAATATTCACTGAGATAATAAAATGCACCTGACACTGCCAAAAACTTAACATACATTTCACTAAGTCCTCCCAAAGTTGGATGATTTATAAAATTCAACAAACTGGGAGCCGGGCGTGGTGGCGCAAGCTTGTAATCCCAGTACTTTGGGAGGCGGAGACCGGAGGATCCAGGTTCGCGGCCAGCCTCAGCTCTTTCTCTCTCTCTCTCCCTGTCTCTCTCTCTCTACTTAGTGAGTCCCTCCGCAACTTTGTGAGACCTGGTTTCAAAATAAAGTATAAAAAATAGGGCCGGGGGTGTAGCGCGGAGGTAGAACGCCCCTGGGTTCAATCCCCGGTACCGCAAAAAAAAAATTCAACAAACTGGGTCCATTAACTGTAGCAGTAACTGAATCATTAAATCTGATAAGGGAAAGAAAAGAGGGACATACGAAGTGGAGTTCTATTTTTACCATAATTGCCCCTGTTTCCTTTTTTTAAGACATGGCTGTGTAAAAACATGGGATCTGGAGCTGTGCAGCCCCCTTGCAATCACACAGGAAAAGCAAAAAAAAAAAAAAATATATATATATATATATATATTTGATGACACTGACAAAAGCCTGACATTATAAACTTCTGAACTATCTACCTACAGATTTGTTAGATTATTAAAAATAATAACAGTGAACAAAAGCAGCTAGCCACAAAAGAGTATATGTTGTATGATTCCATATTTAAAGCAGAAAGAGCAAAACTGTAGTAGTATTCATTTTTTATACTTACATATTAAAATGTTAAACCAAAGAACAAGCAGGGGGTTTTTGAGGATGCTGACAATGTTCTAGATTTCTCTTTCTGTTTTTTAACCTAGGTGGTAGTTATGAACTATTATTATTATAATTCATAAGGCTATACATTTCTGTTTTATGCCCTCTTCAGTGGTATATTTCATAATAAAAGGGATTATACATTTCAAATAAAAATAAATATAAACACTGGCAAAAGTAAACTGCTCTATAAGTCACTTTCCTCTTGGCATAAAAACCACTTAGATGGATTTATAATGGGATTAGTCATCATACCAAAGTGTGCAAGAGATTTCTAGAGGGCAGTGGACTCTGCCCTATTTAAAAACAGAATATTGGATAAAAGCCAGGGAACCAGGATTAAATACTGTGTCTCTAACTACAGGGAAATATCTTGGATAAGTTACTTAACCTCTTTGTTCCTCATGTTCTCATCCATAATACCAGGATAACAATAGTGTTATAGTGGGAATAAATGAGCTCCTACACGCAAGGTGCTCAGAACAGAAGCTGGCACACAGAAAGCACTTAAGAAATATCAATTACTATTTTTCCTATTTTAAAATCAAACCTGAATAATAATACATTAAGACAAGCTTGCCAACTCTGATAATGGCAACAATAGCAAAATGAATCAATAGTGTAATATATAACACATTAATAAGGTAACTGGGCAAAAAGGCCCTTTAAGAATTATCTAATTTCGAGACCCTAGAAATGATTGTTTTTATACTGTAAGAATATTAAGAACTGATTATTTCCCAGATGCCTTTTGGGAAAATAGGGTTGATGTGCAAAAAATGTACATTATGAATACATTATGTATAATATTAATAGTACCTTATGGCTCTAAACTGCCAATTTGATTGCCTACTAACAGATTAATAAATACTCCATCAAGCCATTCTCCAATATGAAGATGCTACATAGCTCAGCAAAAATTTCCTCAGGCACTAATCTAAAACACTGGTCATTTAAATTTTTAAATACATATCCAATTTATGTGTTATAAAAGTGCTCTTAGTATTCAAAATGCATACAAGATGAGAAAATGGATGTTAAAAGTGCCATGGTATATCTCGTTGAGTTTCACCAATGACAGTTAAAAATAAGAAAAACAATGTAGTCAGCAGTTAAAAATAATGTAGCTAAGTCTACATGCCTTAAAAATCCCTGGCAGCTCTTAGTTATTTTCTTATAAAAGGTATCTTTAAGGAAGAAATATTAATAGAAAGAATTTAAATGCAAAAAGAAATTTACTGTCCAGTGAGGTGAAAACTGTTCTGAAATTCAAGATAATTTTCACACTGGTGTATCTTTAATATAGAAGAAAAAAGATCCTAGAAACTGTGTGTGTGTGTATGTGTGTGTGTGCATGTAGGTGTACATGTACACATATACATGTATATGTGGGAAGTTGGCAAGGGGAGGAGTTGCCAGTGAGGAGAGAGTGAAGAGACCTGATAGCTGGATGCCGTGGGTGAAGGAAGTGGCGGAATCAAGGATGAGCTCAAAGGTTTTTACTGAAGTTGCTGCGTGATTGGTGGTGCGGTTGCTGACTTTTGCCATTGCTGTTGGGAACAGGATTGGGTGTAGATCATTAGTTCCATTCTGGATATCTTGAATTCTAGGTGTATTAAGAGCCATGCAGATATATGTATATTTTACATACATATATGTATATCCACACATATATATCCATACATATATATGTATGTAAAAAAGTCCTAGAATTTACCTACCTACTCATCTTTAATTTAATTTCCTCAGGCAGTTTTATCCACACCTATCCTCAAATCAACAAATCATATTTCATATACCTGCACAAATTTCTTATCTTTGGAGATGTGTCTTGTCATTTATTTGATCTAAAGTAGCAGCCCTTTTCACTATCCCCTAACTACACTTTAGTAGTTAAAGGGATAGTTCTTAGTTCATAGCATTTAATCTCTCATACATAACATCACATCTAAATGTTTCTTGTCATTTCCCCCTCCTTCCCTGCTAGAATTTAAGCTCCAGAAGAGAGAGGACTTTGTCTATCCTGTTCATTGTTGTACTTTTAGCATGGAAATGATGGTTGATACAAAGTAAGTTCAACCCAGTCTTTTCTGAGCTCTACACCTATATACCCAACTATTTATTCCACATTTCCATCTGCATGGCTCTTAATACACCTAGAATTCAAGATATCCAGAATGGAACCAATTATCTACACCCAATCCTGTTCCCAACAGCAATGGCAAAAGTCAGCAAATCACGCAGCAACTTCAGCAAAAACCTTTGAGCTCATCCTTGATTCCGCCATTTCTTTCACCCACGGCATCCAGCTATCAAGTCTCTTCAAATCCAAATTTTCTTTTTCAGATATCACCATTGTACTTACAGCTCTCTGCTGGTTTTCTACTGCATTTCAAATAAAAAGCAAGCCAGGCATGGTGGCCCACGCCTGTAATCCTAGTACTTAGGAGGCTGAGACAGGAGGATTGCAAGTGTGCAGCCAGCCTCAGCAACTTAGCGAGGCCCTGTTTCAAAATAGAAAATAGAATAGGGATGGCGGTGTAGCTCAGAGGCAGAATGCCCCTGAGTTCAATCCCCAGTGCAACAAAATAAATAAGTAAAATAAATATTTTTGTGTGTGTGTATGTGGTATTGGGGATTGAACCCAGAGGCATTCTACCTTTGAGCTACATCCCCAGCCTGATTTTATTTCTTATTTGGAAATAGGGTCTCACTAGGTTGATGAGAGTCTCACTACTTGCTGAGGCTGTCCTCGAACTTGCGATCCTCCTGTCTCAACCTCCCAAGTACTGGGATTACAGGCATGCGCCACCACGCCCAGCTCTATAAATAAATTTTTTTTTTTTGCGGTACCAGGGATTGAACGCAGGGGCGTTCTACCTCCGCGCTACGCCCCTGGCCCTATTTTTTAATCCTTTATTTTGAAACCGGGTCTCACGAAGTTGCGGAGGGCCTCACTAAGGAGAGAGAGAGAGAGAGAGAGAGAGAGGGAGACAGGGAGAAAGAGAAAGAGAGAGAGAGAGCTGAGGCTGGCCATGAACCCGGATCCTCCGGTCTCTGCCTCCCAAAGTACTGGGATTACAAGCATGCGCCACCACGCCCGGCTATAAATAAATTTTTAAAAAACCTCTGTAACATGGCCTTTGACGCTGGCTACCTCTATAGCCCACAAAGCAATCACTGAAACAAAACAACTAGTTTTCTATTTTGACACTGCCCTAATCTTGCCTTCAAAATACTTAGCAAAATTTACATCTTAAGACTCAAACACAGCCGCACTGGGTGGCACATGCTTGCAATCCCAGTACTTGGGAGGCTGAGACCGGAGGATCCGGGTTCACAGCCAGCCTCAGCTACTTAGTGAGGCCCCCCGCAACTTCGTGAGACCTGGTTTCAAAATAAAGTATTGAGTATCCGGGGGTATAGCTCGGAGGTAGAACGC